>CM052705.1:4868618-4903618 GCA_028551405.1 Uromys caudimaculatus
AAGTTCAGAATGTCCAAGTTTCACTTAACAGTAACTGCTTGACTGAGAGTGAGGTCCCAGATGGAGGGGTTGGAGAAAGGTCTGAACGAGCTGAGGGTATGTGTAGCCCCATGGAGGGAGCAGGAGTGTCAATGGGCCTGAACCCTCCCCCCCGGTCGTCCCGGAGTTCGGACCACCAACCAAAGAATACACATCTATTGACCCATGGTTTGGACTACATATGTGGCAGAGGATGACCTCCATGGCCATCAGGGAGAAAGGAGAGGCCCTTGTGCCTGTGGGTGCTAGAGGCTCCAGTAAAGGGGAATGTCAAGGTGGGAATATGGGGATGGGTGTGCGGGTAGGTGGGAGGAGGAATTCCCTCACAGAAGCGGGGAGGGGGAGGGTATAGGGGGTTTCCAAAGAGGAGACCCAGAAAAGGGGAAACATTTGAAATGTAAATAAAGTATCAAAAATAAATAAATTAATTAATTAAAAAAAAGTTTGTGCATGCAAAATAAAAAAAAGAATTTTATGATCTAGTGATGGAGAAGACTCAGGAAAGGGTGACAGCAAGAGCAGTTTCTCAAAGATAAAGAAGAAAGACAACATTTCCAAGCATAGCAAATTCTGGGAAATTAAAAGTAAGGGGAAATCAAGTAGGAAATATTGGGCATAATTAAAGAAGAGTTACTTGCAGTGGACATTTCTGGTTTTTGGAGACTCAGTTGTGTCATGTGATGTTTTTCTGGAAACTGTCTTATGAGAGGATGCTTTGCTGAAGCAGAGATATGAGACAATGTTTATGCTGCCGTAGACACGTGGGAGGATGTTTTGCTGAGAACAGACACGTGGTGTTTTTTTTGGATGCTGCCTATAAAAAGGGCATGGGATGTTCTGCCAGAGTGGATGCCTGAGGGAACGTGTGATGGTTGGAAAAGATGTAAAGATAACCAGAGAGACAGTGAACGATGCTGTGTGGTGTTGGTTTGCCTTGGCCCACCCTTTGCTTATCTTTGTTGGACTTTACTGACCCTAGACTTCACTTACAATGTTGTAAGGTATTGGTTTATCTTGCATTCTTCACTGATCATTGTTTGTTATGAATTCATATTTTAATTTTTTATTGGTTATTTTATTTATTTACATTTCAAATATTGTCCTCCTTCTTGATTTCCCCTCCACAAACCCTCTATCCCACTCTTCTGCCCCTGCTTCTATGAGGGCGCTCCACTACCCACCTACCCACTCCCACCTACATGCCCTAGCATCCCCCACAGTTAGGGCATCAGAGCCTCCACAGGACCGAGAACCTCCTCTCCCACTGATGCCAGGTAAGACAATCCTTTGCTACATATGCAGCTGGACCCATTGGTCCCTCCGTGTGTACTCTGGTTGGTGGTTTACTCCCTAGGGTCTCTGGGGGGGGGGTCTGGTTGGTTGATATTGTTGTTTTTCCTATGGGGTTTCAAACCCCTTCAGCTTTTCAGTCCTTCCCCTAACTCCTCCATTAGGGTCCCCATGCTCAGTCTGATGACTGACTTCAGGCATCCACATCTGTATTAGTCAGGCTCTGGCAGAGCCCCTTAGGAGGCAGCTATACCAGGCTCCTGTCAGCAAGTTCTACTTGGCATCAGCAATAGTGTCTGGGTTTGGTGTCTGCAGATGGGATGGATCCCTAGGTGGGGCAGTCTCTAGATGACCTTTCCTTCAGTCTCTGCTCCACTCTTTGCCCCTGCGTTTCCTTTAGACAGGAGCAATTCTGGGTTAATATTTTTATGATGGGTGGGTAGCCCCATCCCCCAAACGGGGGCTGTGCCTCACCACTGGATACGGTCTCTACAGGTTCTCTCTCCCCTTTGTTGAGTATTTCAGCTAATGTCATCCCAATTGAGTCCTGGAAACCTCTTGCTTCCCTGGTATCTGGGACTTTCTAGTGATGACCCCCAGTTTCCCACAGCCCCCCACTGCTACACACCTCTGTTCAATTTCCTGACCCTCTGTACTTCTCCCCTGTCTCCTCCCACACCTGATCCTGCACCCCTTTTCCCTCCCCTCCTCACTCCCTCCCAGATTCCTCCCTCCCTCTACCTCCCGTGATGATTTTATTCCCCTTTAAAAGTAGGACTGAAGCATCCACACTTTGGTCTTCCTTCTTTTTGAGATTCATATGGTCTGTGAATTGTATCTTGGGTATTCTGAGCTTTGGGGCTAATATTCACTTATCAGTGAGTGCATATCATGTGTGTTATTTTGTGACTGTGTTACCTCACTCAGGATGATATTTTTTAGTTCCATCCATTTGCCTATGAATTCCATGAAGTCATTGTTTTTAATAGCTGAGTAGTACTCCATTGTGTAAATGTACCACATTTTCTGTATCCATTCCTCTGATGAGGGACATCTGGGTTGTTTCCAGCTTTTGGATATTATAACTAAGGATGCTAAGAACGTAGTGAAGCATGTTATATTATGGAGCATCTTCTGGGTATATGTCCAGGAGTGGAATAGCTGGGTCCTCAGGTCAAACTATTTCCAATTTTCTGAGTAACTACCTGACTGATTTCCAGAGTGGTTGTACCAGTTTGCAATCCCACCAGCAATGGAGGAGTGTTCCTTTCTCCACATCCTCGCCAGCATCTGCTGTCACCTGAGTTTTTGATCTTAGCCATTCTGACTGGTGTGAGGTGGAATCTCAGTGTAATGGTAGTATGGCTAACCTGTTTTTAACTCCCAGGTGGGTGTGGATGGTGCATGAATGTGTGCTTCTCCCTATTGCCCCGATGTTGTGGATTCTTGGATGAAAGGTTCATAATGAAGCCTTCTATTTTAATATGTCCTAAGCAGCTCAACAGCTGGGCCACTCCCAAACTTCCACATTGCTAACACCTCTCCTCTAATACTCTAGAATAATATTACTTATTAAAATCTATATTTCATCTGCTATCCCAGACCCAATCAAGGAAGGGGCCCCTGGGGCTGCTTTACCCTGGTTCTTACATGGCTGTACACTCTCGCTTCTTTAGCTCTCAGGCCTGATCTCTCTGATTCCCTGGCATGGATATTCTAAAAACCTCTTCTTTTGGGGGTTTGTTGCACAAGAAATCTAAAGTTCCACGTCTGCCTCTCTGCCCAGCTATTGGCCACCAGCAACTTTTATTGACTTCAATTGAAGCCAACTGGGGGCAAGGACCCACAGCATCTTACAAGCAGACATATTGGTTCCCTTGTAATTTTGGGAGCTGAATTAACACAAATAGGGTTGGTTTGATTTGCATTTTTATGAAGACTAAGGATGGTGATTATTTCTTTAGGTGCTTCTCAGCCATTTGAGATTCTTCAGTTGAAAATTCTTTGTTTAGGTCTGTACCCTATTTTTAAGTATGGTTATTTGGTTCTCTGAAGTCTAACTTCTTGAGTTCTTTAATATATTAGATATTAGCCCTCTATCAGATGTAGGATTGGTAAAGATCTTTTCCAAATCTCTAGGTTGCTGTTTTGTCCTATTGACAGTGTCCTTTGCCTTATAGAAGCTTTTCAATTTTATGAGATCCCATTTGTCTGTAGTTGATCTTAGAGCCTGAGCCATTGGTGTTCTGTTCAGGAAAATCCCCTGTACCAATGTGTTTGAGGCTCTTTCCCACTTTCTCTTCTATTAGATTCAGTGTATCTGGTTTTATGTGGAGGTCCTTGATCCACTTGGACTGAGCTTTGTACAAGGAGATAGGAATGGATCAATTTGTATTCTTCTACATGCTGACCACCAGTTGATCCAGTGCCATTGGTTGAATATGCTGTCTTTTTTATTCCACTAGATGGTTTTGGCTTCTTTGTAAAGATCAGGTGACTATATGTGTGTGGGCTTATTTCTGGGTCTTTAATTCTATTCTATTGATCTACCTGTATGTCTCTGTACCAATACCATGAGGTTTTTATGACTATTGCTCTATAATACAGCTCAATGTCATTGATGATGACTCCCCCAGAAGTTCTTTTATTGTGAGAATATTTTTTGCTATCCTAGGATTTTTGTATTCCAGATAAATTTGAGAATTGTGCTTTCTATCTCTGTGAAGGATCAAGTTATAATTTTGATGGGGATTGCATTGAATCTGTAGATTGCTTTTGGTAAGATGGCCATTTTTACTATGTTAATCCTGTTGATCCATGAGCATGGGGGATCTTTGCAACTCTGAGGTCTTCTTCAATTTCTTTTATCAGAGACTTGAAATTTTTGTCATACAGATCTTTCACACCAAGATATTTTATATTATTTGTGACTATTGTGAAGGGTATCATTTCTATAATTTCTTTCTCATCCCATTTATCTTTTGAGTAGAGGAAGGCTACTGATTTGTTTGAGTTAGTTTTATATCCAGCCACTTTGCTGAAGTTATCAGCTTTAAAAATTCTCTGGTGGGATTTTTGGGGTTGCTTATGTATACTATCCTATCATTCACAAATAGTGATTTAATGACTCCTTTCTTTCCAATTTGTGTCCCTTTGACCTCCTTTTATTGCCTAATTGCTCTGGCTAGAACTTTGAGTACTATATTGGATAGATAGAGAGAGAGAGGGCAGCCTTGTCTAGTCCCTGATTTTAGTGGGATTGCTTCAAGTTTTTCTCCATTTAGTTTGATGTTGGCTATTGGTTTGCTGTATATTGCTTTTATTGTGTTTAGTTATGGGCCTTGAATTCCTGATCTTTCCAAGAATTTTAGCATAAAGGGATATTGTATTTCTTCAAAGGCTTTTTCAGCACATAATGAGATGATCATGTGGTTTTTTTCTTTGAGTTTGTTTATGTAGTGGATTACATTGATAGATTTCCACATATTCATCCCTAGATGAAGCCTACTTTATCATGGTGAATGATCATTTTGATGTGTTCTTGGATTCAGTTCTGAAAATTTTATTGAGCATTTTTGCATCAATATTTATAAGGGAAATTGGTCTGAAGTTTTGTTGGATCTTTGTGTGGTTTAGTTATCAGCGTAACTGTGGCTTCATAGAATGAATTAGGTAGTGCTCCTTCTGTTTCTATTTTGTGGAATAGTTTTAAAAGTATTGGTATTAGGTCTTCTTTGAAGGTCTTATAGAATTCTGTACTAAAACCATCTGGTCCTGGGCTTTTTTTGGTTGGGAGACTTTTAATGCCTGCTTCTATTTCTTTAGGGGTTATGGGATTGTATTGATGGTTTATCTGATCCTCATTTAACTTTGGTACCTGTTATCTGTCTAGAAAAGCATCCATTTCATCTAGTTTTTCCAGTTTTGTCGAGTATAGGCTTTTGTAGTAGAATCTGATAATTTTTTGAAATTCTTCAGTTTCTGTTGTTATGTCTCTGTTTTCATTTCTGATTTTGTTAATTTGGCATGTGCCCTCTGGTTAGTCTGGTTAAATCTTTATCTAACTTGTTGGTTTTCTCAAAGCTTCTGGTTTTGTTGATTCTTTGTATAGTTCTCTTTGTTTCTACTTGGTTAATTTCAGCCCTGAGTTTGATTATTTCCTGCCTTCTACTCCTCTTGGGTATATTTACTTTCGTTTGTTCTCAAGCTTTCAGATGAACTATTAAGTTGCTAGTGTTTGCTGTCTCCAGTTTCTTTACGGTGGCACTCAGAGCTGTGAGTTTTCCTCTTAGCACTGCTTCCATTTTGTCTCATAAGTTTGGGTACATTGTGCCTTCATTTTCATTAAATTTAATTTTTTTTAAATTTCTTTCCTGACCAAGTTATCATTAAGTAGAGAGTTGTTCAGCTTCCATGTGTATGTGAGTTTTCTGTTGTTTTTGTTGTTATTGAAGACTGGCCTTAGTCCATGGTGATCTAATAGGATGCTAGGATGCTTGGGATTATTTCCTTCTTCTTGTATCTGTTGAGGCTTGTTTTGTGTCAGATTATGTGGTCAATTTTGCATAAGGTAACATGAGGTCCTGAGAAGAAGGTATATTCTTTTGTTTTAGGGTGAAATGTTCTGTAGATATCTGTTAAATACAGTTGGTTCATAACTTCTATTAGTTTAACTGTTAGTTTCTGTTTCCATGATCTGTCCATTGGTGAGTGTGGGATGTTGAAGTCTCTCACTGTTATTATGTGAGGTTCAATGTGTGCTTTGAGCTTCAGTAACGTTTCTTTTTCAAATGTGGGTGTCTTGGGGCATGGGTCTTCACAATTGAGAGTTCAGCTTGATAGATCTTTCCTCTGATGAGACGAAGTGTCTTTCCTTATCTTTTTTGATAACTTTCGGTTGAAGGTTTATTTTATTGGATATTAGAATGGCTACTCCAGCTTGTTTCTTGGGACCATTTGTTTGGAAATTTTTTCTCAGCCTTTTACTCTGAGGTAATGTCTGTCTTTGTCACTGAGGTACATTTCCTGCATGCAGCAAAATGCTGGGTCCTGATTACATATCCAGTCTCTTAGCCTATATTTTTTAATTAGAAAACTGAGCCCACTGATGTTAAGAGATATTAGGGACCAATGATTGTTGCTTCCTGTTATTTTTGATGTTATTTTTATGTTTGTGTGGCTAGATTCTTTTAGGTTTGTTGAAAGAAGATTACTTTCTTACTGTTTCTAAGGTGTAGTTTCCTTCCTTGTATTGGAATTTTCCATCTATTATCCTTTGTAGGGCTTGATTTGTGTAAAGATATTGTTTAAATTTGGTTTTGTCATGGAATATCTTGGTTTTTTCATGTATGGTAATTGAGAGTTTTGGTGGGTATAGTAGCCTGCACTTGCATTTTTGTTCCCTTAGAGTCTGTATGAGATTTGCCCAAGATCTTCTGGCTTTTAGAGTCTCCATTGAGAAGTCTGGTGTAATTCCGTTTGGTCTGCCTTTATATGTTACTTGACCTTTTCCCTTACCACTTTTAATATTCTTTTATTGTTCTGTGCATTTGGTGCTTTGATTATTATGTGATGGGAGGAATTTCTTTTCTGGTCCAATCTATTTGGAGTTCTGTAGGCTTCTTGTATGTTTATGGGCATCTCTTGCTTTGGGTTAGAGAAGTTTTCTTCTATAATTTTTTTGATACTTTATTTACATTTCAAATGTTTTCTCGTTTCCAGGTCTCCTGTCCCCTTGAGTAGGGAATCTTTGCTCTCTTCTATGCCTATTATTTTTAGGTTTTGTCTTTTTATTGTGTCCTGGATTTCCTCGATGATTTGGGTTAGGAGCTTTTTGCATTTTGCATTTTCTTTGACTGTTGTGTCAGTGTTTTCTATGGTATCTTCTACACCTGAGATTCTCTCTTCCATCTTTTGTATTCTATTGATGATGTTTGCATCTATGACTCCTGATATATATCCTAGGTTTTCCATCTCCAGGGTTGTCTCCCTTTGTGATTTCTCTATCATTTCTATTTCCATTTTTAGTTCCTGGATGGTTTTGTTCAATTCCTTCACCTGTTTGATTGTATTTTCCTGTTTCTTTAAGGGATTTATGTGTTTTCTCTTTAAGATCTTCTACCTGTTTACCTGTGTTCGCCTATATTTCTTTAAGGGAGTTATTTCTTTCCTTCTCAAAGTCTTCTATCATCATCATGAAATGTGATTTTAAATCAGAATCTTGCTTTTCAGGTGTGTTGGGGTATCCAGGGCTTCCTGTGGTGGGAGTACTGGGTTCTGATGATGCCAAGTAGCATTGGTTTCTGTTGCTTATGTTCTTATGCTTGCCTCTTGCAATCTGGTTACCTGTGGTGTTATCTGGCCTTGTTTTCTCTGATTGGAGCCTGTCCTTTTTGAGAATCCGTGAGCCTGGGTATGTCAACTCCTGGAGGTCAAGCTGTCTCCGAGAGCCTGGGTGTGTCAGTACTCCTGGGTATCAAACTGTGTCTGTGAGTTTGGGTATGTCAGCACTCCTGGCAGCCAAGCTTACTCTGGGTGCGGTTGGGGTGTGGAAGGCTACAGAACAGGGTCTGTTTCTGGGTGCAGATACAAACTGGAATGATCATGTTCCCATTTGCACAGTGGTTCCTGCATTCTCTGGTCCCTGGGCGTGTCCCAGTCAGGCCAGGTATTGGGGCGATAGTGGTGGTCTCACCTGTGAGCCTGGGTGTGTCAGCACTCTTGGGGGTCAAGATTTCTCTGGGTGGGATTAGGCTGTGGAGGGCTGTAGCGCAGGGTCCACTCCCATGTACCTTGTCTTGACTTCATAGAGAGAAATGCATCAAAGAACTTCTGGCAATGTTCTGTTAGAGAGGCTTCTTGCTGCTTCAGAAGACTTGGACTGATTGGCAGAGCCTCATGGTTTCTTCTGAATTGAACTGCCATTGCTGATTTGTGAATGGTGTTTGCAAATAGACCGAGCTACCATGCTGATTTGTGTGCACTGAACTGCTGATATCTTGACCATGCAGATTGGATTCACCCCAAAGAACTATTTCTAAACTGGTCCATATCCTCCTTTGTCCTATTAGCCTTTACTTTCTACTACCTCTGGTGGATGGTGAGCTAGAAGGGAGGTTAAAGCATTTAAGTATACTTATTAAAGTAAGTTTTGAAAAATATAAGCCTACAGACACTTTTGGCCCAAATCTGGCAATAGGCAAGTGTTTGGTAGGGAGGCAGTCTCAGAGCACCTTTCAGTAACTTGCTAATTCTGTTCAGATGCTAACTCAAACTGTAGCACAGGAAGTGACATTCTGTGCAACATGCAAATCTGTCCAGTTATGTTTTGAATTCCATTGTGTTTACATAATATTCACAAATCTTGCTTGGGACCATTTTGTATGTAGTAGTATTACATTTGGATAATGCATGGAGATTTTCAATAGTGAGAGAAATAAATACAAAAGAGAAACAATGTAACATTGTGTGGTTCACCAACACATAAAATAACATTTTTCACCATTCCCTAAAAATATTGAGCTAATTTGGAGAAAATTATTTTGAACTTAGTAGAACTTTACAAAAAACACTTGGAAGTATATTATGTAAGTTAGTGCAATATGAAATGTATGACAAACCTAACAGTAAGTAGGCAAGAATAATAATTTCCAGATAAGGCACTGTTGAAATTTTTAAAGAAATTCATGCTGATTCTCTTAGCTGGCCCATGGTGAAAAATGTTTGGGCGTGAGTAAAAAAGAGCAATTTCTAAAGAAAGAAAGTTGGTTGCACATGCTAAATGGACTCAGGACTACACACATATATATGCATATGCATATAAATGTATAGATATATACATAGATATATGCATATGTATATGTAGATACACAAATATATATGTAAATAAAATAATACTAATTAAAAGAGACAACATGCATTTGGGAAAGAGCACAATAAGAGTTTGGAGGAGTATAAGAGTTATAAATACAGTGTTCATGTTTAAATATATATATATATTATTTCAAAAGCTATATAATACAAAAGTTATGACAGATGCATAGGTAATGATTTAATTATCTGTGCATACAAATAACACTTAGTATCTCTCTTCATATTAGAAATTAAAACCTCTATTAATAGAAAATACTTACTTTATGATCCTATTCTTATGTCCATGATCTACTTGTTTGTGTTTATTTAAATAGACAGTTGATAGATTAGTCTCCATTCAGGCTTCTTACTCTAATAAGCCAAACATCTTAACACAAACCATTACATTTTTCTTCTTTTCTAAACCCCATAGTGGAAAACATTTTGCTTGGCTAAAATGCATGACCTTTGATTAGTTTATACTCCTGGCCTATGTGATCATAATATTACTTTTGTCTGGTGGGAATTGGAAACAGAGAGGCTAAGACATTGTTTTAGGCTATATAGGAAGGGGAAGGAGAATTGCACATTTCATCTTGTTCTTACACGCTGGAATATTTCTGCTCCATAATGTGCTCTTGCTGAGTACACGGAGGCTGGCAAAGACTGTTCTTGAACAAAACTTTAGTAATACAATGTAGTATTCTATGTGCATATCAAATCAATAGCACACAGATTCCTTTTATTTATACCTGGGAGTTTATTATGTTTAATAATTGTGTAAGTGACCAGGTCCTCTATACATTCTATAGATAAGGAAAATGGCTTTTTAAATTGGCAAGGAGAAAGAAGGGGGAAAGGAGACTTGAATTCTCTGCTTTGGTTCCTGAATCTTTATAAGCACTGGGCACTGTGAGTCAGCTTCTTCTACTAAGCAGTGGTCTTGCTCGATGCTGCTTTCTCACAATGGGTACAAGCTACCTTCCCTGATGCTCTGAGCCATCTAATGTTTCATTAAACTTAATTCATGTTACTTTAACATTCTTAACCTGTAAAAACGTCTCTTTTGGGTTTGAGACAGTGTAATTTCTTGAAGAATGTGAAAGAAATAAAAATCAAAGTTCGTAAATTTAACTGACAGCCATAAAGAAACTTACCCCTTAGTTGACCAATATGACACTGGCATTTAGTTCAAATTGTTGCTTTCTGTAAGATGCATAAGGTTTTGATATGTAATTTAAAATTTTGTCTTATGTCTTTAGTGTCATTAAACAGTTTTTTAATGGGTTTTGTAAGATGGGCCATTCAATCATGATGTGCGCCATGGTTAACACGCATAGAGCTGTTTCTCAGTATGATACACTGTGGTAAAAATTTGGGAGAACATAAGGAAAAATATTTTAAACATAGTATAAATCCAATGTTAATACAGTTGTGAACTGACAATTGCATAATTGAAATACAAAGTGTAATTTTGAAGAAAGCTATTGGGATTAATAGTGGATCTACAGTTTCATGTATATTTAGTTTATCATCTTGTTTTATTATTTTTAGGTTAGTATACCAAGTAGTGGGTTTCATTAAGTCATTCTTTTTTTTTTCTTTTTTTGGTTTTTCGAGGCAGGGTTTCTCTGTGTAGCCCTGGCTGTCCTAGAACTCACTCTGTAGACCAGGCTGGTCTCGAACTCAGAAATCCGCCTGCCTCTGCCTCCCGAGTGCTGGGATTAAAGGCGTGCGCCACCACTGCCCGGCTCATTAAGTCATTCTTATACACATTTTACGCAGGGAAAGATCAGAACTTTCCCCTATGCCTCCTTTCTCTCCCCAGGCTCTCCTGTAGTCAGCATCCCATGTGTTACATCTGATAAGTTTACATCACACATCCTAATCACCAGAAGTACACAGTTTAAACTACAGCTTCCTCTTTGGTGCTGTACAAATATATACTACCATAATTCACATTTTAATACCCTTTTTATTTTATAATTTAATTATGCATACATACAACTGGAGGAATAAGCACACATGACTACAGGTGCCTGTGGAGACCAGAAAAGGGTGCCAGATCCTCTGAAAATGGAATTACAGGTCAATGTGAGCTGTCCAACATGGGTGCTGGGAACCAAACCTCTGCCCTCTTACAGCAGGTTATGAATGCTTACCCACGAAGCCATCATTCAGCCCCATCCACATATTTTATACTAAGTAATTTACCGAGTTAAAAGTTCTCCGTGTACCACAAATTCACCTCTCCTCCCTATTGTACTCATTTACACAATATTTTCATAGTTTTCCCTTTTGTATTAGTTTTGTAAGAAACTGCAGTCTTCTGAAGTGTTGTACCATGTTGCGCTGTCAACAGCTGTGAGTGAGCAGTTGTGCTTTCCCATGGCTTCATCAACATCAGTGTTCTGGATTTTGGCTTTTTATTAGGTACATCATTTTGTCTCATTAGGGTTTTCATTTCTATTTTTTGATCATATATCCATATGGTCAGAATATGTCCTCTTAAAATTCATGTATTCAAATACTGACCCCTGAAATAAAGGTACCTTTTAAAAACTCAACATATAATATTTTACATATTTATGGGAATAATGTACAATTATATGATACATGTCTGTAGTACAAAATTATCAAATCAAGTTCATTAACATTTATGTATTCTAAAACATGCAAAACTTCTATGTGTTGGGGACTTACAGTTCTCATTTTCTAGTTACTTTGAAATGTATCTGGCAAATCGCTTTACACAATAGTTGTTGGAGGCTCTGGTTTGTTCCAGTTCTTAGCTATTATAAATGGTACTTTTATAAGCATGAAAGCACAGATATGTCTTTTATATGCAATGTTATTCTTTTGAATGTATATTCAGTATATAATATAGTAGTCCAAACTTCAAGTTATTTTGAGAAAACTCCATCTGATTGCATTGTTTTTTTTTCAAAAGAAGAAATACAAATAGCCAGAAGAGATATGAAAAAAATCCTCAGTATTTACTAATTGTCTTAGTTAGGGTTTCCACTGATGTGAAGAGACATTATGACCAAGGCAACTCTTATGAAGGACAACATTTTCCCCCTTTATTATTATTAATTATTTCGTTTACTTTCATCCCAAATGTTGTTCCTTCTTCCAGTTCCCCCTCTAAGAGTTCTTCCCCCAATCCTGTGTTTCCTTTACCTCTGAGAGGGTACCCCCTCAGACATCCCCCTTCCCTAAGGCATCAAGTCTCTACAGGATTAGGCCCATCCTCTCCCACTGAGGCCAGACAAGGCAGTCCTTTGCTATATATGCGCCAGGAGTCTTGGACTAGCCTGTGTATGCTCTTTGGTTGGCGGCTTAATCTTTGGGAACTCCCAAGGGTTCAGGTGAGTTGACACTGTTGGTTTTCCTGTAGGATTGCCACCCTCTTCCAGTCTTTGAATCCCTCTCCTAGCTCTTCCACCTCAGTACAATGGTTAGCTGTGAGTATCTGCATCTGTCTCAGTCAGCTGCTGGTGGAGCCTTTCAGAGGACAGCCATGCTAGTCTTGTCTGCAGTCACAACACAGCATCAGTAATAGTGTCAGAGTTTGGTGCCTGCCCATGGGATGGATTGTTTAGTCTCAGCTCCATTTTTGTTCCTGCATTTCTTTTAGACAGGAACAATTTTGGGTCAAAAATTTGAAGGTTGGTTGGTGTACCCTTCCCTCCACTAGGGGCTCTATCTACTGGAGGTGGTCTCATGAGTTCATATCACCGCTATTAGGCATTTAGGTTAAGATCATTTCCATGGAGTCCTGGAAGCCCCTCACATCCCAGGCCAATGGGACTTTCTAGACATTCTCCCCACTCCCCACTCCCAAGCAGCTGCATATTTCCATTTGTTCTCCTGACCCTCTGGGCTTCTCTCCTGTCTCTCCCATACCTGATCCTACCCTGCTTTCTATTCCCCCTCCTCTCTCTCACTCATTCAATAAAATTCTCAAAAACCCCAAATCCAGAGCACATTAAAAATACCATGATCAAGTAGGCTTCATCTCAGGGATGCAAGGATGGTTCTATATATAAGAATCCATCAATATAATCTACTATATTAAAAACTCATAAAAAGGTCACATTTTCATCACATTAGATGCTTTGACAAGATCCAAAACCCCTTCATGTTAAAATTCTTGGAAAGATTAGGAATTCAAGTCACATCCCTAATATAATAAAAGCAATATACAGCAAACCAACAGCCAACATCAAATTAAGTGGAGAGAAACTTGAAGCAATCCCACTAAAATCAAAGAAAGATAAAGTTGCTCGCTCTCTCCCTATCTATTCAATATAGTACTCAAAGTTCTAGCTAGAGCAATAAGGCAACAAAAGGAGATCAAGTGGATACAATTTGGAAAGGAAGATGTCAAGCTATTACTATTTATGAATGATATGATAGTATACATAAGCGACCCCAAAAATTCCACCAGAGAACTACAGCTGATAAAGAACTTCAGCAAAGTAGTTGTATATTAAATTAACACAAATCAGTAGCCTTCCTTTATACAAATGATAAATGGGCTGAGAAAGAAATGAGGGAAACAACATTTTCATGATTGCTACCAACAATAAAAAATATCTTGGGGTAACTCTAACCAAGCAAGTGAAACTTATGTAGAGCAAGATCTTCAAGTCCCTGAAGCAAGAAATAGAAGAAGACCTCAATAGTTTGAAATATCTCTCCTGCTCATGGATAAGTAGGATTAACATAGTGAAAATTGATAACATTTAATTGGGGCTGGCTTACGGTTTTAGACGTTTAGTCCATTATCATCCATCATGGCAGGACACATGGCAACATGCAGGTTGGCATGGTGCTGGAGGATCCAAAATTTCCACATCTTGATCTGAAGGCAGCAAGAATGAGACTCTCTTCTACAGCAACAAGGCACAGACTCTCAAACTCCACCCCCACAATGACACACTTCCTCCAACAAGGCCACACCTATTTCAATGAGGATATTCTTAATAGTGCCGCTTCTCATGGGCCAAGCATATTCAAATCACCACATTTCACTCCCTGGCATAATTCAAACACATGAGGCTATGGGAGACATACCTAGCCATAGCATATTAATACATTCAGTCCAGCTTCAATAGTACCCATAGTCTATCACAGTCTCAACAGTATTAAAAAGAGCAAAGTTTAAAGTCTCCTCTGAGATTCATGCAATCTCTTAACTATAATCCCCTACAAAAAAGCAGATCACACACTTCCAGTATCACAGGATATACATTACCATTCCAAAACGTCATAGTAAGGAAATCCTGGACAAAAGCAAGACCAAAAGCCAGCTGGGCAAACTCCAAACTCTGCATCTCTGTGTCTGATGTCCACCTCCTTTTTGCTTTGCTGACTGCAGCACAATTCTCTTTTGCTGGTTCTACTGCCTGTTAGAAGATTTCCTTGGCAGTTATCCATGGCTCTGGCTTCTTGAACATCTCAGGTTCTATAAAGCAGCTTCAATGTTACAGCTTCTTGTTCCAACATTTAGGATCCACACATGAACTTCTCTCTCCCTCCAAAGTGTTTTGGTCACATCTCGGCTGTGCTCTCTGTAGCATTCCAGGATCTGGTTGACTCCACTGCACTGCTGCTGTTCTTGGTGGTCATCCCATGGTACTGGCATCTCCAATATGCTGGGGTCTTCAACTGTAATTAGGATTCACTAATTTAGCCTCTTGCAGGTTCTCTTCATGGTGCCAAGCCTTAACTTCTTTGTATGATCCCTTCAGTCCTGGGCAACTAAAGGTGCCACTTCACCAGAGGCCTTGCATGGCCTCTTACAGTGCCAAGCCTCAGCTGCTCTCTAAGACACTTTTATTCCTTCAAAACTATTAGCACCTGGCTGATTCTTACATATTACTAAGTCTGTCTGCCCTAGAACTTGCTCTGTAAACTGACCTTGTACTCAGCAATCTTTATGCCTCTGTCTCCTAAATGCTGGGTTTAGATGTGTGGTCCAGCATATCTGACCTAAGCTTTTCTCTACTTGGAACTTGCTCTGTACCAGACTGGCCCTGAACTCAGAGATCTGCTTCCTCTGTTTTCTGGTATTAAAGGTGTGTACCACCATGCCTGGACCTACACTTTTCATAGCCACTATGCCCCAAGATCCAGATCAAAAGAAAGTGTCGTCCCACATCAAGATATGGATCAAAAACCTGTGTCTTTCAGCCTCAAAATCTGGATCACAGCTGTGCCCTCCATTTCTGGATTCTAGTTCATTTCAGATTAAAAGTCCAAATGATAATGATAATCAGATAATAGTAACACCTAATATGATATAACTATTCCTTGTTCAACTACAAACACATAAACAATAAGCTTAGCTGGGTGGCATTTTGTCTTGAGGTCATCACTCCCTTAATTCCATCTAATATTCTTAAACACAGGATTTAGCTCCATTTCACTTCTTTGTGCCCCTTTACTACTTGAACAATACATTTTAGATTTTTCCTCTTTAAGCTTGATACACTCGATCAAAATACTCCACATAAAAGTGGACCATAGGGGACGATATCTAAACTTGGTTGATTTAAGTATTACTTTGTCAATGCAATTAATTGGAATCACTTCACCTTAGCCTCACCAGACTTTTTGGACAAGAGCAAAGAGCAGCTACAATCTTCACCAAAATGTCACAAGAATAGTTTCTAGGCAACATACTAAAATTCTTCTTCTCTGAAACATCTAGAGCTAAGCCCCCACAGTTCAATTCACCCTCAGCACCACTGTCTTCCACGCTTCCATGTTTCTCCTAGTATAGCCCATTAAGCCCCATTTAAAGCATTCCAAAGTTCCCAAATGCATATTTCTCTAAACGAAAGCGTGGTCAGAACTCATACAGCACTACCTCACTCCTGGTACCAACTTATGTCTTAGGATTTCTATTTCTGTAAAGAGACACCTTGACAAAAACAGTATTTATAAAGGACAGTATCTAGTTGGGGCTGGTTTACAGTTTTAGAGGTTTAGTCCATTATCATCATGGCAGGAAACATGGCAACATTCAGACAGACATGGTGCTGGAGGAGCTAAGAGTTCCACATCTTGATCTGTAGGCAGCAAGAAGGAGACTCTGTGTTCCACAGGCAGCCAGGAGGAGGCTCTCAAGAACTCACAAAGCCCACCTACACAGTGACACACTTCTTCCAAAAAGGTCATCATCCCTTTCAACAAAGCCACACCTCCTAATAATGCTATTTCCCATGGGCCAAGCATATTCAAACCACCACACTAACCATTAGAAAAATGCAGAACAGAACCACAGTGAGAGCTCATTCCAGTATTCCGATGAGTACTTAACATGCTACCAGTAAGAAATTAAGATAATGAATACTGGAAAGGATACAGAAGAAAGGAATCTTTATGCACTCTTAGCTGGAATAAGAATCAGCAATTTTTTTTTTTTTTTTTTTTTTTTTTGTTAGTTTGACTGGTTATGTCCTCTGAGTGTTTGTATTTGACTGTAATTTAGGAGAACTTCTCTTTCTTTGTTACTTTGAATTTCTTTTTTTCTGTACTTTCTTTTCCTACTGTACTGTTATTACATATGCATTATACTTTTAAATGATATTTCACAGTCCTTGGATGCTAATTTCCCAGTCTACATTTTCTTTGCTTTTGGGTCTATATTTTTTTTATCACAAGCCCAGAGATTCTCTCAAGGCTGATCTACTAATAAGTCTGTCAAAATCATTCCTCATTTGTTATATATATATATATATATATATATATATATATATATATTTTAAATATATATATATATATATTTTAAACCTTTAGCATTTCTTCTTGGCTGTTGTACTGGATAGTTTTGTGTGTCAACTTGACACAAACTGAAGTTATCACAGAGAAAGGAGTTTCAGTTGAGAAAATGCCTCCATGAGATCCAGCTGTAAGGCATTTTCTCAGTTAGTGATCAAGGGGGGAGGGCCCCTTGTGAGTGGTACCATCTGTGGGCTGGTAGTCTTGGGCTCTATAAGGAAGCAGGCTGAGCAAGCCAGGAGAAGCAAGCCAGTAAGTGACATTCCTTCTTGTCCTCTGCATCAGCTCCTGCTCCTTGACCTGCTTGAGTTCTAGTCCTGACTTCCTTTGGTGATGAACAGCAGCATGGAAGTGTAAGCCGAATAAACCCTTTCCTCTCCAACCTGCATCTTGGTCATGATGTTTGTGCAGGAATAGAAACCCTGACTAAGACAGCTGTCTATAAGAATCTCCATTTTTTTTTTTTTTTACTTATATTGTCCACCTACACTTGAGTATTGCTGTAGAATCTTTTGTATCTAAAATGTATTTAGATTAGGATTTTGATAATTCTGACACCCCTTTTTTCAGACATTAACTGGTCTTTTAAAAGTATTTTCTTCTTTTAGTATGTTTTGTAATGTTTTTTTCTTGATAGTTAGACATGGTATACCAGGTAAAAAGAAATGCCATCTGTATGCCTTCAGTAATATGGTGGGAAGGGATGGAGCAAGAGGAGAATTCTATAGTCCTTTTAAATCTGTTTCTCTACAATAGACTTGCAGAGTACTTTTGTTTATCCCCTTCCTTAGGAGAAACAGGGTGAATCAGAGTTGAGTATTTCTCTTTTGGAAGTAAGGGGCCTATATAACCCAGGTAATTTAAGCTCTGATTAAATAGTTTGTACTTGTGTGAATGCCTATTTAATGACATACCATTGTGGCATATTTCAAAGTGTACCCCTCTGTTCTGCATGGATGCACAAGCAGATGATAAAAAAGCTATTTACTGTGAGAATCTGGTTGAATTTGTGGAAGTAAAACTAACAAAATATGTGGAAGCCTAATGGAGTCTCTAACTTTCAGATCTGCCAACGCAGAGTTCCCAGGCATTTATAAATTACCTCTTGCCCTGCACTGCTTCCTACAGAGGCTGTGCTCCTGTGAGAGGCAGATCCAGCTGTTTTCCTGTCTGTCCATCCAGTATCCTTTCAACCCTGGTCAGTGGTTGCCCCAAGCCTACGCATCTGTTAAACATCTAAGGAGAGTGGTTGGTTTTCCAGTATGTTCTGCCTTGTACTTGTTTTTAGGTCAGAGCAACAGCCTTCATGCCTTTTACACATGCAACTCAAAAGGCAAAGTTAGCGCAGTGCATCATAACTCTCCAGACGTGGGTATCAGCATCCCATACTAAGAAGTCCTTAAAAGAAAAAAACTAAAGTCACAGTCCTTTTCCAGAGTACACAGTGGACTCTTCCAGTGCCAGCTAATGTAGCCTTCTGAATATTTTATCCTCTCACTTTAATTAACTTTAAAAATATTAATAGATAAGTTAATGACCACATTGGACATTTTCTAAAAAGCTGTAAGTGTGGAGAATAACATTCTGGCAGCCCGAGAGCCTGAGCGATGGAGTGTGGTTTCATATGTTAAGTGTAGCTAATGGCATTTCCCCTAGTGATTAGCATCAAGGCTGGTGGTTTACTGTATTTCATGGTCTCAGACTATTCCAACTGATCAACAAAACAGAGCAAATCACAACACTGAACAGAGTAAGTCAGGCTTAAAGTTGTTTTTTTAATTGAAGATAGTAAAATCAGTGTACCGATGGTACTGTGTTTATGCTCAATCCCCACATCCTGGTTTTCTGAAAACTATACATTTCTGAAATGAGTGCAATCTACCATCTTACAGTTTCTAGAAAAGTTCCTACTTTAAAAAACAGATTAAACTAATGAAACCACTCGTGAAATTGGTGACAGAACTTTTCCTGAATAGAAATGGAGGGTGGCAATTGGGCTTATGGAGTCATCAGGGCTCTGATGACTCAGCAAATCTAGTTATGGATGTCTCGGGAATAAAATTTTTCTCAGTAAAGTTTCTCACATTTATCCATCATTACAGTAATATGCTTGAGAAGCAATTTAGAGAGTTTGACACGGATATTGTATTCATTTTGAATACTAAGTATTTCTTCCCGGGGTGACCTTCAATAGAGGAGTTTGTAATTACAGGAACATCATTAGTGAGGTGTTTTTCCCCTCTCTTTGGGAAAAACAAAGCTCATATATATTGACGTTAACTCTAAATTCTTAAGCACCTGTTTTGCTTTGAGGCCAGACAGTAGAAACTTAATTTCTTATTTTTATGTGTTTTAATAATAACACAGAACATAGAGCAGAGAATCCATGTCACTGTGAGGAGACAATTCATAGGAGCATAAATACCACGTTGTGTTGAGAGTTGGTACAGCAGCCCTAGTCTTAAACATTTGTATCTTTAACATCTTTCTCTGACTTGGTCTCCTCTTCTCTTAGGTTGTTATGAGCTTAGTCATTTTCTTGATTAAAAAGGAGAAACTTATTTATTTATTTATTTTTTGTTTTTCTAGACAGGGTTTCTCTGTATAGTCCTGGCTGTCCTGGAACTCACTCTGTAGACCAGGCTGGCCTCGAACTCAGAAATCCACCTGCCTCTGCCTCCCAAGTGCTGGGATTAAAGGCGTGCGCCACCACTGCCCGGCTAGGAGAAACTTATTGATATTACAGAGCTGTGACCTTTTCAAAAGAAGTCACAACCGTTGCCATTCATTTCTTTAAAAAGTTCAGGGAGTTCATGAATCAAAGAAAAGAAATATACAATTCAAGAAAATGGGTTATCCCCACCCCCAAAAGCCTTCAAAAACAAGGCAAAATAGCCTTGCAAGGCACCTCAAACTTGTTACCTAGCACTCAGGAGCCCAAGGAAGGAGGATTTCCCTAAGTTGGTGCCTGTCTGGGTTCCAGAGTGAGAACCTGTCTCAAAAAAAAAAAAAAAAAAAAAAAAAAAAAAATCACCCAATAGCCCAAGTGATCAAACCAATCAAATTGAAAACCAACCAAACAATTAGAAAACAAATAGAGATGATAAGACTAATTAGGGAAGAAGATGAGAGGGTAGGGAAGGGTGAGGGTAGAGAGATTCTAACACTAAGGATATTGGAAAAAGCCATGTGTAAACTTACTATTTTACAACCCCCCTCCCTGCTCCCTCTCTCCTATACCCCATATGTATGTACACACATGTACGCACATACACACCCATCTCTCTATATATCTATATCTATCCATCTCTCTCATCTCTAATCTATCTATCTATCTATCTATCTATCTATCTATCTATCTATCTATCTATCTATCTCTATCTCATAGTATAGGAGGTGCTATGAGGGCTGCTGGGGAAAAAATCCCAACAAACCAAAAGCAAAACCCAAAACACCTCATGAACTGTTTTATACAGCTATGACCCCTGTGATCTACTATAACAAATTGCCTGTCAAGGTACGGTTCTATATACAAAGAACACATGGATGAATACAAAGCAAAGCATAGATACAAAGGCAGAATAAATTCTATAGACATGACCAAGCATTTTTAATTGGATTTAAGGCCAGCTCCACGGGGGAAATCTTTGTGCCTGCTACTGTAAATCTGATCAAGAACTTGTGATGGGAGCTCACAGGCTTTGGGGGTGCGCCTACAGCTATTCTTATTCAGACCATGACAGGTGGTTTTCTCTAGGAAGTGATCTCTGATTCCAAGATACAAGAAAAGGTAAGTGGTGATCTGGAGAGGAATGGCGCCCGTGGCCTCATGTGTTTGAGTGCTTGGTCTATAGGGGGTGATATTAGGAAATGTGGCCTTGTTGGGCCAAGTATGTCACTGTTGGGGGTAAGCTTTGAGGTTTCAGATGCTTAAGCCAGCTCAGTGTGGCAGTTTCTTTCCTGCTACCTATGGACTGAGATGTAGAACTCTCAGCTCCTTTTTCCAGCACCATGTCTGCCATGCTTTCTACCATGACAATAAGTGACTAAACCTCTGAAACTGTAATCCATTGTCTTAGTGTCTCTTCATAGCAAATGAAACTCTAAATAAGACAGTAACACAGAATATCTTTTTCTACCTTGTTAGAAATGTCCTATCTATGGATGGCCACTCCACAAATGCGTATTCTCTTCATTTTAATCAGTTATGTGCCTAGGTATTTGCTGCTGACCATTGTATGAAGACACTTCTCTGATGATAACTGAGTAATCTATAGTAAAGAGGTAATTAACTAGAGAGCATTAGAAAGCATTCTGGTACTGTATACATTTAGCAAACTGTGTCACCAGGTGGCTCCCCATTCTCCACAAAACAAGACTTTTTTTTAGAGGGGTCAGTAGAAAGTTCTACAAGCTGAGGGAAGACCTTGAGGGAAACTGCCTTCTGGAGATAACAGGACCATTGTACTTAAAAAATAGCAGCAGCTGCTGTTGCCTGAACAACATTGGTAAAATTGTAAAATATTCAGGCAGTCAACATTTCAACATGCATGTGTAGGGACAGAGAAACCCTCAGCCCTAGCTGAGGAGCTATTTACCATTGGTGATCATTAGGTGAGAAAGAAGTAAGTTTTCTTTAGGGGGTGTGGTCACTGGTAGGTTGATCATGCTCTAGTGGACAAAGTCAGAACCATCCATCATGTACATATCGGCAGTACTAATTGGGACTCCGTGGTATATGTGTGTGGTATGTGTATGTGTGCATATATATGTGTAAAAAGTGTTATAAACTTACAGACCTTTGTATAGTGTGTGCACGCGTGAATACACACACACACACACACACACACACACACACACACACACACACACACACAAAGAGTAGAAAGTTGGGAGAGAACATGTATGGAAGGGTCCAGGAAGATCTTTGGAGTGGGTGTGGGGAGTGGAAATAACTAAAGTACATTGTGTGCAAGTATGCAGTTCTCAAAGGCAAACTGTTACATTAATATATAGAATGAAAAAAAAAAAAACAACAACATGTGGTCCTATTCAAGAGATGGAGGAAACTAAGAAAGAGAAAAACTACTGAAATCTCAGTTCTCAGAAGCCAAGCTAACCAAATGACAAAATACAAATGTTCTCAAGTACATATGTGACTAGTGGGAGCGTTCACCAACAGACTAGGTCAGAAAAACCAGTGTGTGGAAATATTTCTTCTACATGTTTAGAGACTATATGTTTTGAACAATGAATGAGGAATTCTGATCTGCTTTCAAGTTAGTGAAGTAATATCAGTACTTTCAAAATATAAGGCTCCTTATTGATTCTCTCTCTCTCTCTTTATTAATGGCTCATTTATTTGTATCGATTTTGTTGTGTTTCTTTCTTTGATTTTCTTGTGGTGTGGGAATGGATCCAGGAACTCACACATGCTAAGCAAGAGTTCTACTATGAAGTGGACCTCCAGCCTGGCCCCTCATAGTAACTTCCCTTATAACTCCAAATGCTGAATGTTGAGATATTTTGTCCATGACTTCTCTTATTGTTTCTGAATATTTTCCTTTAGATGTATTCATGTATAGATTTGGATAGTCTTCTGCAATAAAATGCCATTTATGGGGAGTTTCTTAAAAACAAATCAAAGAGCAACAATGAAAATCCAAAACACCATATCTATCTGCATTTATCAGCCAGAAAAGCAACCAAAAACTTGTATTTGACTGCCCAATTATTTTTATTATAATAAGATGGCATGGTCTCATTTCAGTTCATTCCATTTTTTATTAGTACTAACTTCACTGTCGGAGCTCAATAGTCTTACAGTGAAAGCAAGAATCCAAGGAAAAGACTCTCTTCACCAAGAATCCCTATTTTTTGCAAAAAATTTTTACCATAATTTAATTAAAAAGTAAAATCAACCAGACATTAATTCTTGGTTTTGAAGAGTCACTTATCTAGGCATTGAATTATATATTATACATTTTGTGTGTTGGACACAGGTTATTTTTTATTCTTCAAGATTTAGCATTATCAGAAAATTACATATTAAGATGATTTACATTTCAGATATACTTCAAAAAAGAAACTGAATAAGTATTAAAATTTAATATGAGTTGATGACACTATTTACACCATCTTCAAGATAACTTTATGCCATGAGTAGACCTTACTAGTTAAGTAATTCAAGCTGTTTATATACTCTTCTAAGAAGAGAAAACCCTTCATGAATAGTAAATTATGCAGGCACAACCAGAGTCCTCAGTTTGGCACACTCACACATACCTTATCCTGGGATTGTTGTTGACCCTTGTCTCTATATGCAATACACATCTTAACTGCTCAAAGCACATTTACCAATAAAAGTCCATGGGGAATACACAAAACCTGCAAACTGTAATCTGGAGCCTTTCCACTTGTGCCATAGTTCCCGAATAATGACTCAGAAGCTTGTTATTCATTAATAAATGCCTAGGCCTTAGCTAGGCTTGCTTACCAACTAGCTCTTAACTTACATTTACTCATTTACACTTACAGTATTCCATGTCTGCCACATGGTTGGTTACCTCTCCTCAGTTTTTGACTTCTCCAAATGTCCTACCTTCTAATCTTGTCTCAGCTTATTGGCCATCAGATTTTTATTAACAGATGATGCTTCCACACAGTACACAAGAGATCATCCCTTTAACAAACAGACTACCAGACCTGGGAATAAAATCTTTAAGAGCCCAGAGTAGTGCCATATGTTCCAAGTCATTGTTTGAAATAACGGTTGCAATTTCAGTTAAAGCTTTTTACCTACATGTACTTTAAAGTGCCAGTTGCATGACAGGTATCCAGAATGCATTACAGAACTCAAATCTTTCTCAAATTGTTTGGAAAAGAAAGAAAGAAACAGCCTTGATAAAATTAAACAATTCTCTTTAGGCCAATGAACTATCAGAGGAGGAGAAAGAAAAATGCCTTTACCCCACTTATCATGTCACAAGTCTCACAGGCTTACTCAGGTAGAGGAGTGAAATGGAACATTGGCAACGTTTTATAGCCTCATAGCAAGAGCTTTGAGAACGTTTACTTTGTTTCCAGGAGTATTTATTTTCAACAAATAGGATGTCAAACCATCATGTTTGGGCTGTGCCTGACTCACTTCCATGGAATAAAATCATAGAATGGATGTTTTCTTCTTTTAAACATATGTGTTTAGTATCTGAGAACTGCCTTTCTAACTAAAACTGTCTATTTTTGAAAGACATGGGTATACTAGTTTTAAATAGAATGAATTATCTGAGCTGTATTTCATAAAAAAGTGCATCCTATGTTCTACACAGAATTACATTTGATATATCTGTAGCAAACATGTCTGTGCTTTGCATGAAGAGGCTTTGTTCAAAGACTGGTCCATCCTTAACTTTCAGAATTTCCCTCAGAATTACCACATGAACCTTGGGGACTGTTCTGCTTTTCAGAGTTTAGTGCAACTTAGTCAAGCATATGTAGAATAGATATTCACGTGGTAGCTTCAGAGGAGCAGCCTTTCATGGGTCCTTCCCAAGTCTGATGTTAACCACCAGCTAGACAATTTGTTGCAACAGGGTTATGTGGTTGGATCTCCATGTGGACCAATAAGCACTCAGCATATTACCCTCCACGCCTCTGCTGACAACATCTCATCTCTTGACCCTTTAATAAGGAGCTATTTACTTTCAACTATGTGCAGCATCCCTGTGGGAGAGGAAATGGAACTGTGGGGATCTTGTGCTTCTCTTACCATCTGGTTAGCAATGCATATAGAAAGGCAAAGTGCCAATCCGTTAAAAACTCTGAAGCTCAGGCTATGAATTAAATATTAATGTGGTATAACATAATGTGTTTCACGCAGACCATGGCTCATGCAGAATAATGTAGTTCTTGTAAGATAGAATTCACAGAGAAATTCAATTTTACTTGGATCACTCCAGAGAAAAGGTGTGGAGTAGTCAAATGAATTGTTCCTGCTCATGCCTATGTCCAACTCTTTCCTCCTAGATTTAAACTCCTTGGTCATAGGGGCACACACAATTGTGTTATGTGATAGCACACATACAAACACATGTAATGCGTATACACTCATAATGCACGCACACAGACATAATACACACATACACGTATGTAATAGTACAGTGTCTTACCCACGTAGGTTCCTAAGGGGGTATGTGTTGAAAGACTAGTAGAATTCTTGGTTGGATTTTAACAACTTAATTGATAATCCACAATGTGAATGCTCGCCCCACTGCTTGATCCCTTTAAATATTATGAATGGATGACAACTATCTTATAGACAGTTAATTTAACTTTCATTATTTGGGAATTGTTCAGTCTCAGCATTTTTTTAAACCTCAATCTCCCTTTTGAAGACTTTCAATATGACCTTGAAGTATCTCAAGATAGTAAAAGACAGTCTTGCACAGTTTTGATCACACTTCTCCACAGAGAAGAATAACTCAACATTTTGTGAGCATTTTACATGTAAGTGCAGCTTCTATATCCCTGTCCCTCTCTGACTCTCCAATTACTCTTGTATCGGTCCCTTTCCCTCCCAAATTAATGAACTATTCTTTAATTGTCAGTGCCTCCTTTGAATGCATTCATATACATATATAGGCACATACGAATATTTATATACATGTATATATACAACCTACTGAGTCCATTTAGCATCACTTATATGAAAATGTGTCTAAGGATGACGCCTTGGAATTGGATAACTTACCAGGGGTCTCTTTCTTAGAGCAAACTTCTTCTTTCTCTCTCAGCAGCCTCTGATTGCCTGGAGCTAGAAGAACACCTGTGAAAGCTCCAAGAATCATAACCCCTTTGAGAGACAAGAAAGGCAGAGTGCTATAAGGCATTAATTATCTTAGATTTTCAATGGTTTCATGAATGCATGCACAGTGAATTACCCCTACGTATAAATGAAGTTACAATGATGTTCCTGGGCCCTCGGCCCCTGTCACTGATTACAGGAAAATTACATGGAAGGGGCAGTGCCAGGAGACTGGAGACAATGTCTTACTGTTGATCTTCCTTTTATTTCTCAGATGTAAGGAAACGCGTTGTATGTCATAGGTTAATCAGATTTGGGAAACTTCTGGGAAAATCACAGAACGTAAGTAGTGGATGAGGCTAGGAGGAAGGAGAGCAGGAGAAGTTCCATTGATGATTTAATAATTTTGATGTTGGAATTGTTTCTTTCTATCTGGGTCTATCTGAGAGACCATGAACATGCCTGAGAATTGACTCAATCTTAACCATAAGATTTACTCCCTCCTTAGGATTCCCCAGGTTAAATCATGGTCTGCTCAGGTGTTGTCAGAGAATGTCCTTTGGCAGATATGATGGAAGCATTTTCAATAATTGAATAAGATCCTGTAGAAAGCACTGGGGATGCAAGAGTGGGAGTTTGGAGGAAGGGATACTCTGTTATGGGAAGATAAACTTGCTCCTAATTTTCAGAGATGGGAAGAATGCAAATCCTAAAATCTTTATACTACTGAAATAAATATTACTTTCCAGAATTTTTTTTTGACATATTAGAAAACCATAGTAGAGCAGAACAAGCTTTCTAAGTAATGCCTTATTAACCTAATTACAAATAGAACTACTAGAGTGATTTATAAGTGACTTTGATTTTAATAACTCCAGTAATCAATGTTATTTCCCTTATCTTATATACAAGACAGAGGGAGATACAGGCAGGTAATTAGTAAATAGCAACAAACACATTGATAGATAATTATTTGTTTTCCGGACTCAGTAGGTATATAGCCTTTTAAAGATAATACATTCTCTATTGAAAAACATGTTTCAGGCTGGGGAGATACCTCAGTGGATAGAGTTCATGCACGAGGACCTGGGTTTGATTTCCAGAGTCTGTGTAAAAGTGGCACGCATGGTAGCATGTGCTTGCAATCCCATTGTTGAAGAGGAGGAGAGAAAAAGATTCTTGGCGACTGGTGGCTAGCCAGTCTAGACAAAAGAGTAAGCTCCAGGCCAGTGGGGGACCACATCTCAAAGGAGATAAACAGTTTCCCCAAGGACAATACATATATGAATTGGAGCATGTGGATACACACACACACACACACACACACACAAATAAAGATGTGGCTAATAAAAATCCATATCTTGCATTTACATATAGATTTCAATAGGTTGCTTTTCTGGGTTAAATCTTCTCTTCCAGACACGAGGATCATGTATTATACCAGATGATGGTGTCTAGAGTTTTGTAACTTTTTTGGTAATGCATGTCATATATGAAGATATTAAGGGCATATTTTAGGAGAAGGGACTGAAGGAGCTGAGGGAGTTTGCAGCCCCATGGGAGGGAGCAACAGTGTCAACTGGTCAGACCCCCCCAGTGCTCCCAGAGACTGGACCACCAACAAAAGAATGCATATGGAGGGACCCATGGTGCTAGCCACATATGTGGCAGAGGAGGACCTTGTTGGCCATCAGTGGGAGGAGCGGCCCTTGGGTCTGAGAGTGTTAGATGCCCCAGTATAGGGGAATGCCAGGGAGGGAAGATGGGAGTGGGTAGGTAGGTGGGAGATACCCTCATAGAGGCAAGGGGAGGGGGGATGGGATAGGGGGTTTCCAAAGGGGAGACCTGGAAAGGGGAAAACATGTAAAATGTAAATAAAGTATCAAAAATAATTAAAAAAAGAAAGAAAGAAAAGAAAACTTACCTTCAGGAAGAAATGGCCACTGTACTAGATGGTATAACTGGGTTGAATAAAAATCTAGAATGATGAGCTGAGACTGATCGACTTTATTAAGAATGAAGTAGAAAATCCTGTATCATGTCAAAAATAAAAATATACCAGTGTAAGATGGGAATGTCTGTTTTACAATAATCCTTATAAAACAGATCTAGGGCTTTTAGTTTGATACAAGCTTAAAATGAGCCAATTGATTTCAGTCACCAGAAACCCTAATGAAGTTTCAGACAGAAGGCATAAAATCACCATGTCTGGAACAAAGAGATTTCATCCTATGTTCTACTAGTTTTATTGTGTCTGACGGACCCCTCTATTCTGAAGACAGAGCATCTTAAAGCTGGTGGGAATCCAGAGGCCATTTAGACAAGTGTCCTTTGCCAGGATGCATGCTAACTCTTCCATACAAATTAAGTTCACCCAAGTATTTGATAATGGAAAAGAGGTTTCATTAGGGTTGAAGATTGGTTACTACTCAAACTACTGAAATTATAAAAAATCATTTAAGTTTAAAACACATATTTGATTCTATAAAGTAGAATAAAAAGCTCAAATAAAGTCTTAAGTTAACTTCAAATACCAAAGAAATATAAGTTGAGGTGGTGACATTGAGAGTTGTGTTGAGGTCTTGTGAAGATGTGAACTTCACACCCTTTCTAGGTTCTCTTATTCAGTAAGTATTTCCTGAGTTCCTGCTATGTGCTAAGTACTATAAGCATCAGAAATGTACTCATACACATGCAGACACACATATATGCATACACACATACACACACAGACACATACATATATAGACACTCACACAAAGATACATACATAGACATCGACACAGATAGAGACACAAAAGCACATACACACACACACACATACAAATATATATAGACAGACACAGACACATACACAGACAAATACACATATACACACAAAGACACAGACACATACACATGCTCACAGAGAGAAATAAGCACAGACATACATAGAAACAAACACACAGACACAGACATACACACACAGAGACACACAGACACACACAGAGGTGCAAACATACATGCACACATATCCGTGTGTGCAAGGGCACACACACACACACACACACACACACACACACACACACACACACACACACGCACACACACGTAGAGAGAGAGAGAGAGAGAGAGAGAGAGAGAGAGAGAGAGAGAGAGAGAGAGGTATTAGAACCCTGATTTAATGGGAATTCGCATTCTAAGTAGAAGTTTTTATTGTATAGGTGAAAAGATTAGAAGGTGCACAGATGAACCTGAGACTCCCCTTTACTCCCAATCTTTGTTAACTGCAATCTTGGGCAGTTATTTGATTTCTTTAGAAATAATTTAGACATAAATTTTCTGTTATACCACAATGGATCATTGCTATTGTACTTAATTGATGGGATTATTAAATGGGATAGCACAAGCAATATGCCCAAGGATGTTGTGATATAGAGTTCTTGATAGGTGATAAATAAGTGATATTATTTTAGATATCAAATGACTTCCTTCATTTACTTAGTTGCATAGCAACAGATTAATGAGCAGGCTCATGTCTAATGAGTTCCACTTTTGAGCTTTTTTAAGGCAGTGCCATTTTACATAAGTTATATAGAAAACATTTTATTTCTGTCTTACTCACTAGTAAAGTGCTTTATTCTCAATAAATAATTAGGAAAATGAAAAATAATGAGGAAGACAAAATAATAAAAGGCAACAAAAGAAAACCACTCAGTATAATTCATAATATCTTAATTAAAATTGTGGCATCATCTGTTAGTCCTCTTTTGAAATGCATAGTTCTATTTTGGTCTTAGCAATTGCTTTCCATCCATTTAGTTTTCTATCCTGGATTCTCTGCTTATCATTGAAACACATTTTCTATAATGTGATTGGAAAGACTTTTATTAGTATAGTCTTGAACACCTGCTTTATGTGTGTGTGCTTCAGAGAACTGAGGCTTTAGCCTGCTTACTCTTGCAGGCTTCCTTAGTCATCCAAGCTTTTTCAAGGCAAAATAACTTCCTTTCTCATTTGGCTCCAGTCTTTTTTGCCCCATAATTATGTTTATTCTATAGTATTCTCTATGGCTTTCCATTTTCTCATTTTAGAACCTCTAATTTGTCATGTTTCCACCTGTGCTTCCTGCATTTCAGAGTCTACTAGTCAGTGAAGTAACTGTGAATGTTTACTAAGGCTGTGTGTGTGTGTGTGTGTGTGTGTGTGTGTGTGTGTGTGTGTGCTCATGCACCCACTGAGTTTGTGTATATACGAACATATAAGTATGAAGTATGAGCTGGAACTCTATGTGTTACTGATAATTCTAGAACACTGAACTTTTGGGTCATTAGACAGAAACAATTTTCTATATGGGTTGCATTTGTTATTCATTTAAAATATATCACTAGGGGATGCTTGCTGAAAGAAGTTTTATACTACATGAAAACATCCCTTTCCTTTCTGATATCCACTGTACATGAAAAGATGATCAACTCAGATAATCTACAATACAAAGAAATAGGACTGAACATGCTTAGTTATACTGTTTTGATTGTGGCAGGGAGAAATTGAAATACATTTTCCCATATGGAGAATGATGAAGCCTCAGGGTGGTAAGCATATACTTACTGCCTTTGTTTCTAGTATGTTGTAGAGTAAATGTAAAACATCAACAGTTTCCTCTGAAGGTCAGAAAGTTTTCATGGTGTTGATTTTATGAACAGGTTTTCTGAATTAACATTCAGAATTTGTATCTAAAACTTGAGGCCATGTACTGTTCCACATGACTGATTTTTGTTTCTGACACATCACATATTCTGTTCTCGCTGTAATTAATGCCAACCCACTTACATCAGCAGAATGCACATGAAATTTTAAATGAATATTCCATTACACTCAACTTTTAGTTCTTATCCAATGTCAATGAACAATAACAAGAACACAGCCACCTTCTGTTTTACCAGCCACTGTGAATACAACATGTTTCGAGTATGCTGAGTTGTAGAGGGAAAATATTTGTGTGCACTTCAAGATCAAATACTCATTAATCAGAGGCCCTTGGGCCTGAGGGTGTTAGAGGCCCCAGTAAAGGGAATGTCAAGGTGGGAATACGGGAGTGGGTGGGCAGGTGGGTGGGAGGTGGAATACCCTCATAGAGGTGGGGAAGGGGGAGGGGATGGGGGTTTCCAAAGAGGAGACCTGGAAAGGGAGAAACATTGGAAATGTAAATAAAGTATCAAAAAATAAATAAATAATTAAAAAAAAGAAGACCAAGAAGTATTCAAAGTTAGAGTTTTAGAGCCAAGCCACTAAGGTATTAGAGTACTGTGCATTCATGTTACAAGTTGGACAGCAGTATGAGTTTTTTCTTTGAATTCCCTTTGACATTTTTGTAGCTCTAGAAGCCTTGGACAGATGCATTCTGTAAGTCTAGATTCACAGATGGAACACATTGGATGTTTTCTCAAAAAGCTCATCCGGTTTCTTAAACTGCCATCTTGCTTCCCCTCTTTTTCCTTCCATTCTCTGTCTCTCTATCATTGGATAACTCTTGATTATACCCTGACATTATCTCTACCTCACAGTGCCATTTTTATTAGTACAGATTTTAAGTTCCACAGGCAAGGAGTCATACGTTTGATCTGGGATGATCACTGTGCTCACAGGGATCAGGGGATTTATGGATATTCTGAAGCTCACAAGTCCCATGGGTCTTCATAAGATCCCCACAAAGTCCTTCCCTGCCCAAGGATGTGCAAGAGTTAGAAAGTTGACTGAGGTTGAACTTTTCAATGGTAGCTGTTAATATCTCACCCATGTGAATTTTCAGTGGAACAACCTTTTATGAGCTCTCCATGGTTTAGGTGGGACTCTTTAGTGATATAGCTGCACACACACTGTCAGAGGACTTGCCAGTGGTGAAACTGGTTTTGAGATCATCCATGTTTCTGTATGAAAACCTCCCAAAATCACTAAACTAGTCTTTGACAGACAAATCCTTTCTTTGGATTATAGATTCCTTATCTATATGAGGCTAGTAGACATTTCTTTATGTCTCCCCAGGAGAAATCTCAGGACCCCCTCTCCACTTTAAACATGACTCTAGACTTGTAGGCTTAAATTTTAAAAAGCCTACCTTAAAAAGGGTTTTAAATGCTTTAACCTAGCTTTTATCCTACCACCCACCAGAGGTAGTGGAAAGGAAATGTTAATAGGGCAAAAGAAGATGTGGACCTGTTTAAAATGGCTCTTTGGAAGGTCATTCCAGTCTTTGTGTTGTTAGGATGTCAGCAGTTCAGTTTACAAGAATCAGCAGTGGTAGCTCAATCCACTCTGAAAGCGCCATTAATGAATCACCACTGGCAATTCTATCCAGAAGAAACCACAAGGCTCTGCCAATCAACCCAAGTCCACAGAAGCATCAAGACACTGGAATATCACAGGAATTTCTTTGGTGTATTTCTCTCTATGAAGTTACAACAAATGATGGTCCGTGAAGAAGGCAAGATAGATTAATGGCACAGCATCATCAGCAAAGGCCAGAGTCAGCAACGCCCAATGAAGACCAGCAAGAAGTTTCAAGGTGAACCAATGCCACACTGATAACAGTGTATGTGGGGTTATACTTAGACCCTTTCCAAACACCCACACATTTCTTAAGCGTCCACTCTAGCAAAACATTACATGTCCTATTTCTAGGCAGCTTCCAGAAAAATACCACATGTCTGTCCTCAGCAAAACATCTTCTCATAAGAACATCACATGACACAGCTGAGTCTCCAAAGAAATCAGAAATTTCCACTTCATAGTCTAGATGCAAGGATACTGTAGACTCAAGCCCTTTGTTCAACCACATACCAATGGACAGGAGAACAATGAATGAGACTGAGATTCTTTTATGGCATATGTAGTTTTAAAGGAGGAGAAATCTGAAATGATGGGAGGGTTATATAGCAGCTGTTAACTGTTTATTATTTTTTGTAAAGAACTAAGAAAATATCTCATTTAGAGTACAGGTACCCATGATTTCTTCATTTGGCAATTACATATTTAATGTCCTAGTTTTGATCATAAAATGGCTATTAGGTAGCAAAGACACTTGTATTCAGATGGAAATGATAAAGGTTAGAGTGACAGAGCTAGTCACAATCTAATATAAAATATAATCACAAAAATCATTGTTCTGGTCAATACCAGAGTACTTTTACAATGGTTATCTTATTAACTATATTGCTTAATGATGCCTTAACTGACTTAGTTTATGTAAGTATGATGTTTTCACAGTTATGGAATCACCTAGCAATACATTTATCAACAAACCCTATTGTTAAGTGACATGTGGACAGTCACTCATTATCTACATGCATGAGTGTCACATCTGTTTTCAGGATCGAGCCTCAGTTAGGTTTTCTAAGTTGACTTTAAAACAGAGGTAGAGTGTTAAAGACAGATATGGTGGAGAAAACCTGGATGTAGGATGTTGGATATAGGGAAGGTAACAGGAAAGTGCTGAGACCTCCTCAGGAGATCCTGGGCCATTTTTCAGGAGGACAGAGTGTGGGATAGAGAGAAAAGACAGAAATCTGAAGGGCTGGAGATGGGCGCAGATATCGATCTGCAGAGCCCAGAATATCAGGATCAGAAGTATGACTTTTTCTCCTTAGTGGTGTGTGTGTGTGTGTGTGTGTGTGTGTGTGTGTGAGAGAGAGAGAGAGAGAGAGAGAGAGAGAGAGAGAGAGAGAGAGAGAGAGAGAGAGACAGAGAATGTCCCATGATGTACATGTGGAGGTCTGATTTCCAGAATTTTCATATTCCACTGTGAACTCAGACTACTGGGCTATGCAACAGACTTTTTACTCAATAAACAATATTTTCTGAGCTTTGCAGAGCATATAAATAACTTTTGAGGAGGCATTGTCTGATTATAAGTCTACTTTGGATGATCTTGTAGTGAATTATTAAATATATTAGAAGGAATGGAGCTTAGGGAGCTATGATGAGCAGCCACTACAGTGACTTACCTCTACACAAGCGGGCCGGTGACAAGGAGGAAGAAAGGGTGAAATACGTTGGCCTTGCTAGGGTGTGATGACTACGGGTGAGGAGGATGTTCCCTCCTCATCAGTATAGGTCTCTTTATCCTCTCTGAGTTCCCTACCTAAATTATTGGTCATCAATGGCTTCCTGTCTGCGGTTGCTTGAGTAAGAATGACCCCCATAGGCTCCTAACTTTGAATGTTTAGTCATAAGGGAATGGCACTACTTGAGCAGGATTAGGAGGTACGACTCTATTGGGGAGTTCTCGTTGGAAGAAGTGTGTCACATTGTTCTTTGTTTTTTTAATTTGACTCTGACTCTACTAGCTTCTTACTTTTCCCCCAAACTACTCAATTTGCAGTAATCATTTCCTTTAAGCTCTTCTAGTAGAAATTCTTCTTGCAGATGATGATATTGCTTGCCCAGTATCCTCATTCCAGTCTCCTCTCACAGAGCGTATCCTTACTGCCACCCTCAATATACATGACCTGTCAACTTGGTTTGCTTTGCTTGTAGTCACTAATTACCCCTTACGGGTAAAATTCATCTACTTATTTAATTTCTGCTTACATTTTTCATTAGATCATGAGCTTTGGAAGGACTTGAGCTTTCTTTTGTATACAACTATATCAATGATTAATGAAACATTCAGATAGGTTGTTGAAATAAATACCTCAATGTGTAAATTAGTCTTGTGAGTCAGGTTGAACAAATGTGAGACCTGGGGTTCAGAGAGTTTGCCCAGGCAAAGACTTGAGATCAAGTCCACTTGGCTCCAACTTCATAGGGACCATATTTCACTAAAGAGCTCTCAAAATGAGTATCCCTGGCATCTCTTTAACCATAGACTATCAGACTAGATTTAATTTTATGCATACTCTCTGACACTTTTCTAAGCCAAAGATTTCTGCAGCTATTACAAGTCTTTCTTTTCAAATTTACTTTCTTGGTTCTCCAGAGGAACCCCATGAAAAAGGAGTTTTATGTTTTGCTGTGCTCAGCAAGTCTCAACAGGGCATATTTATGAAGAGTGCTGCTGCACAATGAGTTTGTCTTTTAAGCATAATGCAAACAAGCCTCAGCGTTGAAGAAGAGGAAAGAAGATCTTTTTTAATGCTTCTCTGAACTTATTCTGCCAGTAGTTCCTGAATTTAAAGAGACTCCAGTACTGAGATCAGCCATGTAGGATTCAGGAACAAAAGTGAAAGGATGCTGACTGTAAGAC
>CM052705.1:4908618-4928960 GCA_028551405.1 Uromys caudimaculatus
GAATGTGTCTTAATCTCACTAATACAGTGTTTTTATGACTAGTTTTTATACCAGATAGTTATTGAATGACATTTCCATCATCCAATATGGTAGATAACAAGGTAAATAACAATTTAAACTATAAGAATTCTGGGCTGGAGAGATGGTTCAGCGGTTAAAAGCACTGACTGCTCTTCTAGAGGTCCTGAGTTCAATTCCCAGCAACCACATGGTGGTTCACAACCATCTGTAATGGGATTTGATGCCCTCTTCTGGTGTGTCTGAAGACAGCTATAGTGTACTCATATAAATAAAAAATAAATAAATCTTTAAAAAAAAAAGACACATAATTGTTAAAAAAGAATTTTGAATTAAAAAGTTTAAATTAATAAGGGACATATAATTAATGAAGAAGTCATTTTCCTAGTGTCCTGGTTCTTGTTCCATGTGGCACTTAAGGTGGTAAGAAGAGGCTTGTACTAATAGCATATGGAGTGCTATTTAAAGCTCTACATGACCGTTCAGAGAACACGGCTGTCAATGTCATTTAACAAGTGATTTGTCAACTCTGCAAATGCTAGAGGAAAATGAACGAACGACTTAGTTCTAGAAGACATGCTGAGTTGATCCAAGATCTACTTTTGTGAAGATGAGATAGAAGACATGCTGAGTTGATCCAAGATCCACTTTTGTGAAGACGAGAAAGCAACACTGAGTAACAATAGCAATAATGGCAAAAAGCAATTGATAACATTTAGTCAGATGTTTTCATTCTCAGATTAATTTGTGTTAGAGAAATACCACATGGGGTCAATCATTTTTAGAAATGTTTTAGAGCCACTGTGTCAGTTGGGCTCTCCTCACAGAGTATGCCGTTTTAAAAGTGAGCAACAGCCCTATTTCCTTTTGCAGATAAAGACATCAAAGTTATTCTGTTATTAAACTATTTTCTCAGGTAACTCTCTGCAATATTGATATAAAACAGACCTTATGATTGACTTCCACAATAGTTTTAGTAGTTTTTCAGTGGCCATCTTCCATGAAGGCAGATGCCTCAGTAAGGTGGGCTTCTGAAGAGATGGAGCCTGAAGCCAGCAGCAGTAGTTACAGGTACCCGTGTTCATGAGGTAGTGAAGGCATTCAGAAGACACTGCTCTTCCCTCAGTTCTCCTTATATCTGAGTCACCCCACTAAAGATGCCACCTACTGTCAGGGAAGGGCTTTCCTCCTCAGTTATATTTTCAGAGAATATTCTCACAGGATTTCCTAGATGTGTGTCTCCAAAGGTAATCCTAGATGCCACCAAGTCAACAATCAAGAGTAACACTCATGACTCTGTAACTGTGCTTGATAAATTCATGTGCCCGAATGCCATCATTATGTTCTAACTGCAGAGCCTGGCTTGTTACAGATCCAGACTCCGGGTTTATCCAAATTCTTACCAATTTTCTTCTCCAAATGTTTAATTTGGAAAATCTTTAGAAGAAAAGCAGGGATTTAAGAAATTAATCAAGAAATATGAGCATTAAAGAATATCAGTATTTTCTAGTTTCCCTAACATTTGAAATGTAAATAAATAAAATATCTAATAACAATAAATAAATAAATAAAGAAAGAAATGGAAAAAAAAAAAAAAGACTATCAGTGTTTTTGGCCAGAGGTTTCTTGTGAAGATTGCTCACAAGTAAACTGAGAAAAATGACCAATTCCATAGGTCTGCTTCTCATGGAGGCTTTCTAACTATCTGGCTGGGCATACTTGAACAGCTCACAAAACCTCCACATTTCATTTGCTTCATAAGTGAATTGAAGATGCTAAACCCCAGGCCTATGGAAGGCATGGTCATGTTGGACAAACAGAGTTCGCGTACTTTTGAGTGTATAAAGTGATGGCTTTATGAACCTCTCTGTCTATATGGTCATTGTGCCCAGGAGACACTAAGCTTGGTGCAGCGTAACATAGGGGATGCTCTGTGTCTGCATCCTGTGAGTTTAGTTTGTGCACTACTACAATGACCATCTTCCTCCTGGAAGACATACATGGAACAGATACTTCTCCGTGTTCATTGTTAGGAGGCTAGTATGTGGCACAGTAGACTCATTACCTGCATAACTCGCTTTGCATTGTTATTTAAGCACTAAGTCTGGATATTCCAAGGCCTTGTTTATGTGAGAAGACACTCAAGTTGATAACTGAGGAACTGGAAGCCAGGTCAGCAACCCACGGTCCAGTGTTCCCACATCACAAAACTACTCTCTCATCCAGGGATTCATATCACCATTTATTCCCCTGTCAAATATTTTTGAGCATCTACAATGTGTCAGCAATTATGGAAGTCATGGTTAATATAAACTATGGACTCTGAGTTGACACATGCTATGAATCTCACTTTAATTTTCCAAGTTTCGGTTGTGGTTGATGAAATGATAGTGTTTAATTTTGTGCTGTTCAGAAACTCCATTAGTATAAACTATATTTCATTTCTGCTTGTTAAGATCATACGCTGTAACATTTAAATGAAAAATTGACTGTTATATATTTTCTTTAAAATAGACAGCATAGAATGAAATAAAATATAATGCAGTGGCTATAAAACAATGTGTTCATTGATAAGGAACTGTCCTGTGCAGTGCATTCTGTCTTTTTGGAATGAAGACCAATAAAATTAGTTGTTAATATGAAGACATAAAATCATTTATATGCCTTTAAAATATTTTTGAATATCATAGCAAGTGATACTGGCTATATATTTGATCAATGGCATTATGTGCTTTCAGATTCGAAGTAAATTTACTTTACTTGGGAAATGATACTAATAAAAAGCACAGGTGCGGAAGAGATGGCAAATTGGGCAAAGTGTCAGGCTGCTACATATACATGTTAATAACCTCGTCAATTATGTATGCTAAATAAAAAGAATCATTAAATGCCCTTGATTGTAAATGAATGAAGGTCCAAATCTTATCTCTTTTGTTTACTTCATTGGAATCTAACATGTTGTTCAGACATAGAGTAGATGCTTAATAAGCATTTGTCATTTGAATATAATTGAATATCTATATTAGTAAGTGGACATTTTAATTAGAAAACTCAAGGAATTTGAAAAAGAATGAGGCCAAGACTAGTCGTTCACACTTAAGTCATTGTAATTTTTAAAATATCTTCTATTTTATTTGTTTTTTAATTTTAAATGTTTTATATTGCATTCATACTTTACTGGTGACTTTGACATTTCCTGAAGAATTAGAGTGCAGGCTTTGCAGTAACATATGAAACAATACCTTATGTGTAAAGCTAGTAAAATTATCATTAGAAAAAGACATTACTGAGCTGGCTTTGAACAAGAGATGTTGTAAAAATAGTTTGGAGAAAGATCAAAAATAAGAGAACTGTAGGTCAGACATATAGTAGAAAGTAAATGAGAAAGGTCAAAGCATACTTTGGAAGATGAGCTGAAACAGAGAGGAGCAAGGTGTAAGAACCAGGCATTCCTTAGGTTTGGTGGAGAAACTCTTCTGAAGATTGATTTCAGGACCCAAGACAGACCCCAAAATATCTATTTTTAAATGTAACTACTTGTTATGTGCCATTTCTACTCTAATATGAATTCATTTAAGAACAAAAGCTGGTATGGTATTACAAATCATGGAAACAAGTTCCACCCAATGATTGGCTGTGGGTCTCTGCATCTGTTTCTATCAGATACTGGGTGAAGCTTCTTTGATAATGGTTTTGCTGGATTCTTACCTGCAAGTATAACAGAATATCATTAGCTAGGATCACCCTCACAGATACCTGGGAGTTCCTATTGCCCTAGGTTTCTATCTCCTCACAGAGATGCACTCCTTCCAATCCAGTTGTCTCACCTAGTACTCTCTCCCTCTGTCCTCCCTGCAGCTGATTCTTCCTGTTTCCATCCCTACCCCTGCCCCTTAGGCTTAGATTTTCTAAAGCCTATTTTTAATAAGGGTTCTCAAATGCTTTGACCTCCATTCCACTTTGCTTTGTCCACTGTCCAAAGGTAGGGGAGAAAATATGGTAAAGGAGATGTGGACTTGTTTAAAAGTAGTTCCTTGGGGTGATTCTAATCTCCATTTGTCAGGATACCAGCAGTCCAGTTCAGTAGTGCTGGGATACCAAACACAAATCAGCAGCAGTGGCATGATCCAGCAGAAACTGTCAGGCCTCCCCCAAATTGGCATGAGTCAGCAGGAGAGCCAAGGAGCAGCCTGGACACCAGAAGAAGTTCACTGCTGTGCTTTTCTCAAAGAAGGGAAGATCAGTGAAGATGAAGACACTAGATTAACAAAGTATTGCCAATGTAGCTATGCAAGCACACTGTCACTGTCCATTGAGTCCGATTTATACTCTCTCCAAATATCTGTGTCCTCCCATGGGACTTGTCTAAACAAAACACCACATGAGTCTACACCACATGGCAAATCCAGAAACTTCCACTTCACAGCCCAGTCCCCTCCCTCTACCAACCACAATATCTATTCTACTTCCCATTCTTAGTTAGATTCAATGGTCCCCCATTGAATTTTCCTTGTTATCTAGCTTAATTAGGTCTGTTGATTGTAGCATGGTTATCCTTTACTTTACAGCTAATATCTACTTATAAGTGAATACATACCAAGTTTGTCTTTCTGGATCTGGGTTATATCACTCAGGATGATCTTTTGTAGTTCCATCCATGTTTCTGCAAATTTCATGATGTCATTGCTTTTAATAGCTGAGTAATACTCCATTGTGGAAATGTGTCACATGTTCTTTATCCATTTTTTTGTTGAGGGACATCTATGTTGTTTTCAGTTTCCATCTATTACAAATAAAGCTGCTATGAACATTGTTGAACAAGTGTCCTAGAATGGTGGATCATCCTTTGGGTACCTGCCCAGGAGTGGTATAACTGGGTCTTGAGGTAGAACTATTCCCATTTTTCTGAGAAACAGGCATATTGATTCCAATGTGGCTGTACAAGTTTGCACTCCTCCTAGCAATGGAAGAGTATTCCCCTTACTCCACATCCTCATCAGCATGTGCTGTCACTTCAGTTTTTTATCTTATCCATTTTGACAGGTGTAAGATGGAATTTCAGGGTCATTCATTTTATTTTGCATTTTCCTGATCACTAAGACTGTTGAACATTTCCTTAAGTGCTTTCCTATTGTTAGAGATTCTTCTGTTGAGAACCTCTGTTTAGATCTGTATCCTGTTTTTAAATTGGGTTCTTAGGTTTGTTGATGTCTAGTTTTTTGAGTTCTTTATATATTTTGCATATCAGCCCTCTTGGAGAATCCTGTGAAAGAGGGGGAGAAAGGACTATAGGAGCCAGAGGTGTCAAGGATACCACATGAAAACCTATAGAATCAACTAACCTTGGCCTATAGGGGCTCAGAGAGAGTGAACTGCCAACCAGGGAGCCTGCATGAGAGTAACCTAAGCCCTCTGTGCACATGTAACAGTTGTGTACCTTGGTCTTCATGTGGAGTTCCTAACAATTGAAGCAGGGGCTGTCTCTGACTCTCTTGCTTGTCTTAAAGACCCTTTCCTCTAGCCTCAATAGGAGAATATATACCCAGTCTTAATTGCAAGTTGATATGCCAAAGTTGCTTGATATCTATGGGAGGCCTTCCATTTTCTGAAGAGAAAGGAGAAACAGATGAGGGAGGGTAATTAGGGAGGAAGGGCTGGAGAAGGGAAAAATGGAGTCAAGACATAAAGTAAATAAATAAGTCCTTCCGGTTTCCATCTGTGGCAGGAGACCTCTGCGTGGGCCACCAGGGCTCCATAGTCAAATAGTGTCGCAAGAAAGCTAGCCTCCCAGGAGTTTGGAAAAGCCCGTGAGTGGGGGTAAGGCGAGCAACACTGCTCAATGGGACTCGCCCGGAATCCTTGAGACACAGGGACTGAGGAACAGCTGGGGAAAGGAGCCTTCCGGTTTCCATCTGTGGCAGAAGACCTCTGCCTGGGCCACCAGGGCTCCATAGCCAAATAGTGCTGGGAGAAAGCTAAACTCCCAGGAGTGTGGGCGAGCCTGTCTGCTCAGAGGGACCCACCTGCAATCCGCAGGACACAGGGACTGAGGAGTGGTCCTCTGGTTTCTTTTGGTGTCCAGGAGCAGATCCTGTGACTTAGGGCTCCATACTCAAATAGTGCCAGGAGAAAGCTGGTATCCCAGAAGTGCCAACACACCTTCAAGCACAGGAAAGACCACCACTTCTGTTCAAATTCACTGGATCAAGAGGGACCCTTGCAGAGCCATCTGGACACAGGAACCAAGGGACCACTGGCCTTCAAGGAGAATTGACACTGAGGTTCGCAGGAGGAACAAGACACAGTCAGAGAGAGTAAGACCAGCTAACATCAGAGATAACCAGATGGCAAAAGACAAGGGCAAGAACATAAGGAACAGAAACCAAGGCTACTTGGCATCATCAGAACCCAGTTCTCCCACCACAGCAAGCCCTGGATACCCCAACACACTAAAAAAGCAAGACTCAGATTTAAAATCACATCTCATGATGATGATAGAAGATTTTAAGAAGGAAATAAATAACTCACTTAAAGAAATACAAGAGAACAAAGGTAAACAACTAGAAGCCCTTAAAGAGGAAATGCAAAAATCCCTTAAAAAATTACAGGAAAACACAATCATATGGGCAGAATTACAGGAAAACACAAACAGATGAAGGAAATGAACAAAACCATCCAGGAAATAAAAATAGAAATAATAAAGAAATCACAAAGGGAGACAACCCTGGAGTTAGAAAACCTAGGAAAGAGATCAGGAGTCATAGATGTAAACATCACCACCAGAATACAAGAGATAGAAGAGAGACTCTTAGGTGCAGAAGAAATAATCACAACAGTCAAAGAAAATGCAAAATGCAAAAAGCTCCAAACCCAAAACACCCAGGATATCCAGGATACAATGAGAAGACAGGACCTAAGGATAATAGATATAGAAGAGAGAGAAGATTCCCAACTTAAAGGATCAGTAAACATCTTCAACAAAATTACAGAAGAAAACTTCCCTATCCTAAAGAAAGAGATGAACATAAATATATAAGAAGCCTACAGAACACCAAATAGATTGGAATAGAAAAGAAATTCCTCCCATCAAAAAATAGGGAAAGAATATTAAAAGCAGTAAGGGGAAAAAGGTCAAGTAACATATAAAGGCAGACCTATCAGAATTACACCAGACTTCTCACCAGAGACTATGAAAGCTAGAAGATCCTGGGAAGATCTCATACAGACCCTAAGAGAACACAAATACCAGCCCTGGCTGTTATACCCAGCAAAACTCTCAATTATCATAGATGGTGAAATCAACATATTTTATGACAAAACCAAGTTTACACAATATGTTTCCACAAACCCAGCCCTAAAAGGATAATAGATGGAAAACGCCAACTCAAGGAGGGAAACTACACCTTAGGAAAAGGAAGAAAGTAATATTTCAACAAACTCAAAAGAAGATAGCCACACAAACCTAAAAGTAACATCGAAAATAACAGGAACCAACAATCACTATTCCTTAATATCTCTTAACATCAATGGACTCAGTTCCCCAATAAAAAGACATAGACTGACAGTCTGGAACCATAAACAGGACCCAGTATTCTGCTGCATTCAGGAAACGCACCTCCGTGTTAAAGGCAAACACTACTTCAGAGTAAAGGGTTGGGAAATAATTTTACAAGCAAATGGTCCCAGGAAACAGGCTGGAGTAGCCATTATAATATTAGATAAAATCGAATTTCACCCAAAAGTCATAGAAAGAGATAAGGAAGGACACTTCATACACATCAAAGGAAAAATCTACCAAGAAGAACTCTCAATTCTGAACATCTATGCCCTGAATGCAAGGGCACCCACATTCATAAAAGAATCTTTACTAAAGCTCAAAGCAAACACCGCACCTCACACAATATTAGTAGGAGATTTCAACACCCCACTATCATCAATGGACAGATCTTCGAAACACAAACTAAACAGAGACACAGTGAAATGAACAGATGTTATGAACTAAATGGATTTAAAAGATATCTATAGAACATTTCATCCTAAATCAAAAGAGTATACCTTCTTCTCAGAACATCCTGGTACCTTCTCCAAAATTGATCATATAATCGGTCACAAAACAAACCTCAACATATATAAGAAGATTGAAATAATCCCATGCCTCCTATCAGATCACTATGGATTAAGGCTGGTCTTCAACAGCAACAACAACAACAACAGAAAGCCCACATACACATGGAAGCTGAACAATGCTCTACTCAATGATAGCTTGATCAAGGAAGAAGTAAAGAAAGAAATTAAAGACTTCCTAGAATTTAATGAAAATGAAAGTACAACATACCCAAACCTATGGAATACAATGAAAGTAGTGTTAAGAGGAAAACACATAGCTCTGAATGCCTTAAAAAAGAAACTGGGGAGAGCACATACTAGCAGCTTATCAGCACACCTGAAAGCTCTAGAACAAAAAAGAAGCTAATACACCCAAGAGGAGTAGAAGGCAGGAAATAATCAAATTAAGGACTGAAATCAACCAAGTAGAAACAAAAAGAACTATACAAAGAATTAACAAAACCAGGAGCTGGTTCTTTGAGAAAATCAACAAGATAGATAAACCCTTAGCCAGACTAACTAGAGGGCACAGAGACAGTATCCAAATTAACAAAATTAGAAATGAAAAGGGAGACATAACAACAGATTCTGAGGAAATTCAAAAAATTATCAGATCCTACTACAAAAGCCTATACTCAACAAAATTGGAAAATCTGGATGAAATGGACAAGTTTCTAGACAGATATCAAATACCAAAGTTAAGTCAGGATCAGATAAACCATCTAAACAGTCCCATAATGCCTAAAGAAATAGAAGCAGTCATTAATAGTATCCCAACCATAAAAGCCCAGGACCAGATGAATTCAGTTCAGAATTCTATCAGACCTTCCAAGATGACCTAATACCAACACTCTTAAATCTATTCCACAAAATAGAAACAGAAGGAACACTACTCAATTCATTCTATGAGGCCACAATCACACTGATACCAAAACCTCACAAAGACCCAACAAAGAAAGAAAACTTCAGACCAATTTCCCTTATGAATATTGATGCAAAAATACTCAATAAAATTCTCACAAACCAAGTCCAAGAACACATCAAAACCATCAATCTCCACAATCAAGTAGGCTTCATCCCAGGGATGGAGGGATGGTTCAATACCCAGAAATCCATCAATGTAATCCACTACATAAACAAACTCAGAGAAAAAAACCACATGGTCATTTCATTAGATGCTAAAAAAACATTTGACAGAATTCAACATCCCTTCATGGTAAAAGTCTTGGAAAGATCAGGAATTCAAGGTCCTTACCTAAACATAGTAAAAGCAATATATAGCAAACCAGCAGCCAGCATCAAACTTATTGGAGAGAAACTCAAAGCAATCCCACTAAAATCAGGGACCAGACAAGGCTGCCCTCTCTCTCCCTATCTATTCAATATAGTAATTGAAGTGCTAGCTAGAGCAATTAGACAACAAAAGGAGGTCAAAGGGATACAAATTGGAAAGGAACAAATCAAAATATCACTATTTGCAGATGATATGATGGTATACTTAACTCACCCGAAAAAGTCCACCAGAGAACTGCTACAGCTGATAAACAACTTCAGCAAAGTAGCCCGATACAAAATTAACTCAAACTAATCAGTAGCCATCCTATACTTGAAGGATAAACAGACTGCGAAAGAAATTAGGCAATTGATGCCCTTCACAATTGTCACAAACAGTATAAAGTATCTTGGTGTGACTCTAACCAAACAAGTGAAATATCGGTATGATAAGAACTACAAGTCTCTGAAGAAAGAAATAGAAGAAGACCTCAGAAGATGGAAAGATCTCCCATGCTCATGGATTTTGAGGATTAATATAGTAAAAAAGCCAAAAGCAATCTACAGATTCAATGCAATCTCCATCAAAATTCCATCTCAATTCTTCATAGACTTAGAAAGAACAATTCTCAAATTCATATGGAATAACAAAAAACTCAGGATAGCAAAAAGTATTTTCAACAATAAAAGAACTTCTGGGGGAATCAACTTCTCTGACCTCAAGCTGTACTACAGAGCAGTAGTGATAAAAACTGCATGGCATTGGTACAGTGACAGGCAGGTAGATCAATGGAATAGAATTGAAGACCCAGAACTGAACTCACACACCTACGGTCATTTGATCCTTGACAAAGCAGCTAAAACCATCCAGTGGAAAAAAGACAACATTTTCAACAAATGGTGCTGTTTCAACTGGTGGTGTACATGCCGAAGAATGCAAATTGATCCATTCCTATCTCCCTGTACAAAGCTCAAGTTCAAGTGGATCAAGGACCTCCACATAAAACCAGATACACTGAATCTAATAGAAGAGAAAGTGGGGAAAACTCTCGAATACATGAGTACAGGGGAAAAGTTCCTGAGTAGAACACCAATGGCTTATGCTCTAAGATCAAGAATCGACAAATGGAACCTCCTGAAATTACAAAGCCTCTGTAAGGCAAATGACACTCTAAATAGGACAAAACAGCAACCAACACTTTGGGCAAAGATCTTTACCAATCCTACATCCGATAGAGGGCTAATATCCAATATATACAAAGAACTCAAGAAGTTAGACTCCAGAGAACTAAATAACCCTACCAAAAAATGGGCAACAGATCTAAACAGAGGATTCCCAACTGAGGAAACTCGTAGGGCTGAGAAGCACCTAAAGAAATGTTCAACATCCTTAGTCATCAGGGAAATGCAAATCAAAACAAGTCTGAGATTCCACCTCACACCAGTCAGAATGGCTAAGATCAAAAACTCAGGTGACAGCAGATGCTGGTGAGGAAGTGGAGAAAGAGGAACACTCCTCCATTGCTGGTGGGATTGCAAGCTGGTACAACCACTCTGGAAATCAGTCTGGCGGTTCCTCAGAAAAATGGACATAATACTACCTGAGGACTCAGCCATTCCACTCTTGGGCATATACCCAGAAGATGCTCCAACATGTAATAAAGACACATGGTCCACTATGTTCATAGCAGCCATATTTATAATAGCCAAAAGCTGGAAACAACCAAGATTTCCCTCAACATAGGAATGGATACAGAAAATGTGGTACATTTACACAATGGAATACTACTCAACTATTAAAAACAATGACTGTATGAAATTCGCTGGCATATGGATGGAACTTGAAAATATCATCCTGAGCGAGGTCACTCAGTCACAACAGAATGAACTGATAAGTGGATATTAGCCCAAAAGTTTGGAATACCCAAGATTCACTTCACAGCAACTGTTGGGTGAGTGTGAGGTCCCAGATGGAGGAGTTGGAGAAGGGACTGAAGGAGGTGAGGGAGTTTGCAGCCACATGGAGGGAGCAACAGTGTCAACTGGCCTGACCTCCTGATGCTCCCAGAGACTAGATCACCAACCAAAGAATACACATGGAGGAACCCATGGTGCTGGCCACATATGTGGCAGAGGAGGGCCTTGTTGGCCATCAGGGGGAGGAGAGACCTTTGGGCCTGAGGGTGTTAGATGCCCCAGTAAAGGGGAATGTCAAGGATGGAAGACGAGGGTGGGTGGGTGGGTGGGGGAATAAATACCCTTATATAGGCAGGGGAGTGTGATGGGGTAGGGGGGTTCCACAGGGGAAACCTGGAAAGATTAAAACACTTGAAATGTAATTAAAATATCAAAAACGTAGTAAATAAATAAATAAATCATAAAAGCAAAAGGACTGTGAAAGTGTTGCTGACTGTAAAGAAGTTGACTTGGGGGCTTAGAGACTATATACATGCTGCTTCCTTCACAGAATATTTTTGTTGTTTGTTTTTACGAGAGAAAAGATTTATTTTAACTCTGAGTCCAAGGTACAGTTCTACAACCATAGGCAGGGAAGTCAAAAATGGTAGCAGGTCCCATCATATCCACAATTAGGGAACAGACAGGATGAATTTATGTTACTGCTTGGCTTCCTTTTTCTACTTATACTGTTGAGGATCCCAACAAGGGTATAGTGTATACAGTGTGGGAAATCTTTCTACCTCAAATCATGAAAATTTTCCACAGAAAGGCCTAGAGGCATATTTACCACGTGATTCTAGATTCTATGAAGTCTATAACACCAACCTTCACTATTGCCTAAGGCTTGGCAAAGTTAAGTATCAATGAGCTTGCTGGAGTACACTTTCTGCCATGGCAGGCAATGTCCGTAGAAGAGTTGGAAGAGGGGGCGTGTTCTTGGTGAGGAAATCAAGAAGTGAGGGGTCACAGTTCCCAAAGCTGCCTTCACAGCTCTGTGGAAGTGATAATACAGCTACAAATGGCAGGATTTCCATGTATTACGTCCTCTCGACTAGAATTTGAGTTCTTGGTAGGTTACGTTATGAAGGAAATGGAAGTTCAGTTTGAAGAATACATGGTCACATTTGTACAAGTTTCCTCAGAATATCTTCTGCATCATTCTCTCTGAATACATCCTGTAATTTTTTTACTGATGGATATGACCTCTTTGGTGTCATAGAAAACAGTTAAGGTCTGCACATAGGCATAGCTGTGACCGTAACAACAGTGCTAATACTTGCTAGTTTGTTTTTTAATAATTAGCCAGCTTTTAACACACATTAGGTTTGGTGTTTTCACTGTTAAGCACTGCTTGGTGTCTATAGGAGAGATGTGAAACAGCTATAAAAGTGCCGGATATTTTGTGGCTATTATGTTTTTCCTTCCAGACCTTACCTCAAGAGTCTTATTTTACCTTGGAGATTTATTTTTCCTTTGCTCTTTCAACTTGTCAAGTATTCATGACCATTAGAAAGATCGTTTACAGAACTAAGGCCCATAAAAATGTGCCATTTAAACAATACTCATTAGAAATATCAATCACTGTATGTTCTAACCAAGAAAATATCAGAAATATTTTGTGCATGACAAAGCATTTTGCTAGGCAACAGCCTATTATGTTTCACATTTAAATTCAGGGCAGATAGACTTGCTATTATTTGTCAGTGTGATCGCCGACTGCTCTGAGCCAGGGTTGGTTATCTTCCTGCTCTCCACCCGTTAGGCACCCATTAGGATTTCTGAGTATTTTATAGATGTCTGCTATAGCCTGACTTAAGCAAGTCCAGTTATAGACTAGCCGATAGGTTCATTTCCGTGCATTATTTATACTTCATTTCATGAAATGACACTGCTTGAATGTCTGCAAGACTTACTTAAAGCATCTCTTTCTGTCTGAAAAGTAGGCTGCGGTGAGTTCTGTTTGTCACATAGAGACACTGAATGTGGGGACTCACACAGCTAATTTGACCTATGACATATAAATATTAAATGAGGTAATTCACATAGTTAATCTGTATGATGTCTGGTGACCTTGGACTCTCAACACTCTGTAGCATACGTCTTCCCATGAGAAGTATTGCGACATCCCAGCAACTGGAAGGAAAATTTAAAGCATAAGTCACATCACATAATTCCTTTGGTTAAATTCTTACTGGCTTCACATTATACTTATGTTCTAGTTTCCTCTCCATTGCTGTGACAAATATCAATGCCAAGAGAAACAGAGGAAGAAAGGATTTATTTGAGTTACACATCCTGGTCCAGTCTATCATTGAGGGAAATCAGGGTAGGTATTTGAGCAGCCGCTTGAAGAGCAGAAACCATGGAGTAACACTTCTTTGTGGCTTGCTTCCTGGCTTCTGCTTAGGTAGGTTCCTTACACAGCTCCAAATAATCTGCCCAGGGAATGGTGCTACCCACAGTGGGCTGGACCCTTATACATTAATTACAATCAAGATAATACTTCACAGACATGCCTCCAGATCAATCAGATCTGGTAGATTCTCAGTTAAGGCTTTCCTTCTTAGATGACTCTAGGCTGTGTCAAGTTGACATTTAACGCTAACCTAGGATAAATTGGAATAAAAATTGAACTCGTTCTAATCTTAAGACTCTACCAAATCTACCTATCCCTGCTTAGTGTTCTGATCATCATCATGAGTTCCTTGAATGTACATAAATCTTTCCATTTTAGGATAGGTCTTTCTGTTCTCTGTGTCTAGAGTACTGTGGATTCACTGGTGCCCACTGTCTGTAATGGAACTCAATCTCAGCTCAGAATCCTTTGATCTGAGAACATTTCTGATCCCATCTAGGTTAGGCATTCTCACTTTTTCACTCCCCAGCACATCCTTGCATGTTATCTTCTTCATAGTACCAGTAATTTCTTAAATGATTCAATTTGTGTTTTTTTATCAATGCCCCCTCTAGGCTGTAACTTCCACGATAGTTGGAGACTTTTGTGTCTTGTTTGGTGTTGGATTGATCGCCTCTTATGGCACATGGCCAAGTCAGCACATATTTGAAAGAAAGAGTTGTAGAAATAAAGCAAATAGGAACAGAAAACATCCAAAAAAGAATCCTGAATTTATCACCAGCATATTCAGATATGTAATATACGATCTTTTCTTAGTTATTAGCAATTTTATAAGAGAAGCAACTTTCAAATAGTAGAAGCCAATGACTTCAAATTTATTTGCTCTTTCCTTCATAAGAGCAATGACAAGTACACAAAATAAGATTGAGCCCGTGCCCCTGCACATGTGTGTAGATGGTGGGTGTCTTCACCCGTATACTTTGTAGTTTGTATCCTACTTCTGATGTTCATACATGTTGTTTAGAATTGACTCTGAGAAAATACCAGGCAATTGAACATAAATTAGAGACCCTGAGTTGAATAAAGCTTTTCTTAATTTTTAGAATCAAAATTCTTTCTCAGAATAGTGGGAACTAATAATGATACTAATCTTTTGAGTGTTCAAGTATGTGTCAGTAGAAATGATTTTCAAGGGTGGGGTCTAAATCTATTTTATGAATCAAAGCTGCTTACATTTAAACAAGTATGTCTTTGATGGATACTGACTGCATCAGTCAAAATATCCTGGGTGCAAGTTATTGGAATATGACTTAATCTGTAGTAGGCTAAAGGAAATAAAAAAGAATCATGATCCTGAGACCTCAAGAGGTAGGAGGGAGGGGAGCAGGCAAATGCATGCTTCATCCTCAACGGAAATCCCATTGCAGTAGACCTCCTGACAGCTCAGCCTTCTGAACTTGCCTCTTAGCTTCCAGCTCCGAGGAAATGACACTTGTATAATTTATATGATAAAAGACTGCAAGATTAAAATTCTCTATTAGAAAATAACAGAAAACCTCATTTGATATTTACTCACTGTGAAAGCAGAATGAACTTTATTCGATGCACGTCACAGAACACAACAGAGACTGTGTGCATGAAGAGACTTGCCATTACTTTTCAAGGAATTTAACAAAAATGAGGCTACATGTAAAAACTGAATTCCTAAAGCAGATGGTGAAATATGAATGAGCATATGATGGAGCATGAAGTTTGCTTGTGGCTGATGAATACACATGCAAAGATCATTGAAATCCAAATTAAATGCAAAGGACAATTATTTCTTCAGATATCTTCTAATTTCACATAACCAAATGATTATCCAGAGTTTTGGCCACCCAGTAAGGGGAAAATGGAAATTCTATTTATTTTTTCTTGAAGTATTAGAAGTTTAATAATGCATTTTGGCAAAAATTTAGTTGCTGACCTTCCAATATATAGCTCTTTGGACATTAGTTAAATTTGAAACTTCATCATGCATTACAAATGATAGATTGTTCAGCTCCATTTGTATTTCATTGTTATTTTCTTTTCTACTATTTAAGAAAGTGAGATTTCCCAGCCTCCTCTTATTCAACATCAACTGAATTTATGCTGTAAATTAAATTTAATTGGGAGAAAATATTAACATGTTGCATTGGGAAATAATGCAAAAGGCCAGATAAGGTTTTAGTTTACTATCTGCTATTTATATTTTATTTCGAACATTTCAAAGTTTCTACGGTTTCATTTCTTCTTTAATTTTATGAAGTGATTACACAGTGTGGATCACACCAGTTTCTCTTAAGTAATCCTGGAACAACATTGCTTACATGGACTCTTTAGCTTGGTGATCTGAATGGCAGGTTTTGATTCAAATTGACAATATGTCAGCATCTCTTTTAGTTCCTTCTCCTTATTCTGACGAATGAAGTGAAAAAAAAAAGAATGCCTTTGTCATAAGATAGAGAAGGACATGTCACATGATCCTGCTGATTGCATGTGGCAGGCAATCTAAATTTGATGTGAAGGTCATTTGCTTCGTTAAGAGTTTTTGGATTGAAAGGCTCCAGATTAAACATTTATAGAACCATTTGATATTTTAAGGTTAGTCTATAGCTGGCATTGTTGAAACAGCTCCACTTCTGTGTGTTTCCTCTCTTCTCTTGACAATATGTCTCTTGTAAAAGAGACTTCATGATGCTTCCAGCAGACCTCTTACATGGAAAACTTGAAAAGACTCTTGTGGAGTATTTATTTTTCTTTTCTTTTCTTTCTTTCTTTCTTTTTTTTTTATTAGGAAAAGCAAAGCAGAAAGTAAACATTGCTCTCCCGATGAAAACAAAACAGGGCTGACAGGTTTCATGCCCCATGGAACTGACCCCAGTCCAGGACTCAAATTTCAAACAGAAATGTATGCTTTGTGTGTATTTTAGGGCTAGAGACAGGAAATTGGTAGATTTGTTAAAAACTGAAGCTGTTTATGTGGTGATTAATATTGTCACCATATCAATACCTGGAAATACCTGGGATATATATCTTTCGGCATGCCTGTGAGGAATTATTTAAGATGGGCTTAGCTCTGTCCTTGACTATGGTATTATCTTGACTAGTTTATTTATAGCGGAACCTCCATCCTTAAAGTAGGTGGCAACATTCCTGTGGGGGAGGTAGGGTCTTGGTCTGAATAAAAGAGAAAGCCAGATAAGCACCAGGATTCGCTGTTTTTTGCTTCCTCTGAGTGAGGATGCTGCCTGATCAGCTGCTTCAAGCTTCCACCACCCAGATACCCTGCTATGCCGAATAGTACTTTGGAACCCTGAGTCGAAATTCTTTCTGCACTAGGTTGCTTTTCTTAGGTATTTTATCCCAGCCACAGGCAAATACCTAAGACTCTTGATAAAGCAAGGCAGCTTCCATGTTGTCTTTGCTTCAGAATTATAAACTTATAAGGCTTGAATTTCTAATTTCCATTCAACTTTTCAAGTTCTAATATTACAGCGTATCCCCAATCTTGTGTTCTAGCTTACAGTCCTTGGTGACCTCATTCAACATATGACCTTGATGGATGCTAGTTTCAATATAAGAATAACCTGGCATGTTACAGTGAAAGTAATCTCAATGCATATGGATGAATGGTTATTTTTTAATTTTCACTTAAAGAGAAAAGAAACCCTTCACCACTTCAGTCCAACAGACATGTAGGGACTTGGATGTCTTGTGCGGCTGTTTGAACATCCTAGTCAATGTTTTCTCACCCACAAAGTGTGTTGTCTCTCCAACATGAGGGGGATCACAAGGGAACACTCTTAACACAGGAAGAAAATGTCCTCATTCTTCCTAAAGTTTCTTACCCAGATGAGCTTTAAATGAGGTCCAGGTGACAGTAATGCACTGGTGCTCATTGCCTTCCTGTCTGAACTTGACCTCACAGGGTGTGATGGTTATTCGGTTGTCAACCTGACTATATCTGGAATGAACTACAATTCAGAAATGGAAGGCACATCTGTGAGAAATTTACTTCTTGGATTGAAGTGGGTGAATTTATGTCTAGCCTGTCCCTTTGAGGTAGACAGAAATGCACTTTTGATCTGGACCTTAAGGCAGGAGGACACACCTTTAATATGGGGCTATATAAGAACATGGAAGAAAGGAAGGCTTTGCTCTCCACCTGATGCCCTTACCTTGCTAGCACATCCATTTCTTCACCGACATTAGGACATACTTCTTCAGGATACCAACTTTTACAGAAATCAGCTGAGATGCCCAGCCTTGTGGGACTGAGCAACTACTAGATTCTTGGACTTCCATTCATATCTACCCATTGTTGGATTAGTTGGACTGCAGCTTGTAAGTCATTCCATTTATACATTTCCTTTTCTCACACACAGACACACACACACACAGACACACACACACACAGAAACACACAGACACAGACACACACACACAGACACACACACACACAGAAACACACAGACACACACAGACACACACAGACACACACACTCATTTCATAAGTTCTGTGATTCTAAAGAACCCTGACTAATACACAGGGCTTAGCAGCTAAGTGGTACCTGTTTCTCTGGCAGTTGCTGTCCTGGCAACCTCCTCCTCTGGTTCTGTGGTCCTTCTCATATTGGCCAGCATAGTAAAGGTCTCATTGGAACCACCAGAAGTGGCGTTTCATTTAAGTATTAATTCCTTTTAGAAATCATTCCAACATCATTAAATCATGTTAAGAAAGTACAACATCTACTAAGGGAGTAGGAAACTGATTAGAGTAAATGTAAACTCCTGTCAATTGCGGAAGAACGGTTGATTATGAAGAACTAGAGATGTCTTTTTTTTTTTTTTTTCTAAAAAAAGGACCACTTTCATGTGTCCCATAGAGTTTGGTAGAACATGTGTTCATTTTTATTCAATTGTAAGAATTTATAATTTCTTTCTTCATGACTTCATTCTTGGCCTGCTTATCAATGCTGTTTAGTTTCTATGAGGTTGTGTATTTTCTGTACTCTTTATTGTTGTTGACTTCTGGCTTTATTCCATTGTAGTTGTACAGAATGCACAACTTCAGTTTTCATATATTTATGGAATATTTTATTGTGTCTTAGTATATGGGGGTGTACTCTGAAGAGAGTTTCATTGCCTATGGAAAGAATGTATATTTATTATGCATAGACCAACCTTTAAAGTTATGAGAAAAACCACATCTGAAGACATCAAAATGATTTTTAGTTAATATGCCTTAGTTTAAAATCTATAGAGGGAGGGAGGGAGAAAAGAAGGGAGGGAGGGAGAGAAGAAAGGAGGGAGGGAGGGAGGGAGAGAAAGATAGAGAAAAAGAGAAAGAGAAAGAGAGACTGAATATGTATTTGTTTCAATTCATAGGCTAGAGGTTCAAACCATTCAGTGTGTCAATGCTAACAAGATGTGATAGCAAGAAGGTAACAGGGCTCAGTCTGATGACCTATGCTGCTAGTGGAGATGATCATTTGAAGAAAAGAGCATATAGGTTGGACACGCTGAAGTGTATATCAAATACAATTTAGTGCTCTGATCTTTGATACGTTAACACATTTATTTCAAAGGAGACATGTCTAGAGAGCATTCTTTGCCTGATAGTGTATCTTTATTCAACCAAGTATGTTAAATTATCCTTACAATATCATTCCCTGGATATAAAGAGATTTTGTCAGAAGTTCTGGTTTCCCCTCAAGTATTCATTCTAAAGACGATGAGGATATGTGCCAATTAGGGCCATGGTGTCCCAATGTAACTATGCAAACTGAATTCTAATAGACACCTGGGATAGGCCTGTGAGATTGTCATAATTAAAAGATTTGATATCATACTTTTTAATCTTAATATACTAGGAGTCTAATTCCTATCTTTTGCTGAACTGAAGGGCAAAGAATTTATTATCAAGAGCTGTCACAATAAAGTTGTACAAAATGGGTGGCTTGAAATAATGGGAATTTGTTTAATAGTCATTGGAGTTTAGAAGTTCAAATACAGTTTTCAGGATTGATTTCTGGAGGCACTGAGAGATTCTGTTAAGTACTACCTCTGTGGTTATTTGCAGTTCCTGTCTGTGCCCTGGTCTTTCCCCTACTCTGTCTATGTTATGCTTGTGGGTACAGCAGGAGCCCTGTAGTAGAATTTTCAGGGAGCTTGCTATGCCCCCTTTGATTCCAAATAACAGCAGGGTGTTTCTATGCTCTCTTTAGCTGGTTCTAGCTCCCGAATAATTAACAGAGAGACCTGTATTCTTATTAACAAACTGCAGACCTAAATGGACAGGTTCTGAGCTCTTCTAACCCTTTAAACTATCAACATTAGGCACCATGTTACTTGAGGTTTGAGTCTCTCCTGGTTTGTTTTGCTCCATGTGTGTTCTCATGGCAAATCCTGTGGTGAACTGTTCATCACAACCCTCCTGGACCATCTGTCTCATTGCCACCTCTTCTCTTCCTACCTAATTGTCCTCCTCCTCCTCCTCCTCCTCCTCCTCCTCCTCCTCCTCCTCCTCCTCCTCGTCCTCCTCGTCCTCCTCCTCCTCGTCCTCCTCCTCCTCGTCCTCCTCGTCCTCCTCGTCCTCGTCCTCCTC
>CM052705.1:4935163-4985246 GCA_028551405.1 Uromys caudimaculatus
TCTGTTAAGTCCATTTGGTTCATTACCTCTGTTAGTTTCACTGTGTCTCTGTTTAGTTTGTGATTCCAAGATCTGTCCATTGATGATAGTGGAGTGTTGAAATCTCCTACTATTATTGTGTGAAGTGCGATGTGTTCTTTGAGCTTTCATAAGGACAAACAGATTCTTAAGTTGACATCTCTCTACCTCACATTCCTTCTCTTCAAAGGACAACTTCTTCAGGTCACTAATTTTTGACGATGTTAGGACCATGTCCTGAGTCTAGGTTTCAGACTTTTCTGATCTGGCCATCCCGATGCATTTCCAGGTAGTTGTCCATCCTCTCATGTTTACACCATTCCTCTCCCTTGTGCTTCCAAACATGGTTAAGCTAAATGACATGGCTCTGAAGATTCATTAGCACTGGTTCTGGTTTGCATTCTCCATTTGCATCTTTGAATCACTACCATAGCATTCTAGACTGTTCTTTACCCTCTGGGATATGTCCTGTGTGTCTCCATCCAAATGAGTAATTGCCCATCTGTTCTTATTTTTAATTTTTCTGTACCCCAGAAGTTAATACTTTTTTTGATGGTAATATCAATCTTATTCCTTCTTCACTGAATTGAATTACATTATTTTACACATAATATTTTCACTGAATGCTAAGGGCAAAATATTGGGTCTTCCATGGCCTTTCTTAATTTTCTCACCCCATCTGATCTTTTACCAAGTCCTTTATATCCTGCCGCATGTGAACACACCTACTTGTCTCTCTTCCAACCATGTTTACACCGGCCTCTCATAGTTGGAAACCTGAAGTAGTATTCTTCTCACTGTACCTTACATGCTTATTTTTGTGCCTGCACTATAACCCTTAAATTTGTTTTGCAAAAAATTTCCAAGCTTCAAAAGCTATTTATAAAGACCTGGGTATGTGATTCCGGACCTTAGTATTTGCCTGGATGCTGAAAGCCTGGCTTCCACTGAGAGAGAGAGAGGGGGACCAGTTGCTTAAAGATCTTATATACATAAAATAAGTGAAAAGCAAAGAACAGTTATTTTGGGTAGTAGGTAAAATATAAGACTGTTCTTTAGTTTCTAGAGAAGAGATGGCAGAAAAACCCTGGTCTAAACACTCTGTCACTTTCTTGTTGCTTCTTGTGTTTTGTCATCTTCTCTATCACAGCATCTCTGTCACTCTGCTCACCACTCATAGTGAGAGGCAGGGTTAAGACATCAACTCAGCCACTTACCACAGGATGCTAGCTCAGACTACCAGACTCACTCAAATTCTCAATCAACCACCATAGATGGAGAAAACAAGATATTCCAAGACAAATCCAAATTTAAACACAAATTTATTCACAAATCCACAGAAAACACTAGAAGGAAAACTCTGCTATACTCATATATTGGTGCCTTGTCCAGTCATCAGAGAGGCTTTCTTCCGCACCAGACATTATGCTGGAGAGAGAGAGAGAGAGAGAGAGAGAGAGAGAGAGAGAGAGTCTAAATTGGAGATCTCCATTGGGTGCCTGACCTTGGAGCTTGGGAAACCCTGTAGAAGAGGGGAAGGAAAGGTTGTAGGAGTCAGAGGGAATAGATGACGTCAGGAGAACACGGCCCACAGAATCAACTAAGCAGGACTCACATGGGCTCCCAGAGTCTGAAGCAGCAAGCACAGGTCCTGCATGGGTTCACAACACCTCATCTGCATATAGGTTATAGATATTAGCTTGGGATTCTTGTAGGCCCCTAACAGCAGGAACAAGTGTATTTGACTTTTTTTTTTTGTCTGCTCTTAAGACTATTTTCCTCATATTGGGTTGCCTTTGAAGCTTTAATATGAGGGCTTTTTCCTTGTCTTATTGTACCTTGTTTTGTCCTGTCTGGCTGCTGTCTCTTAGAGACCTGCTCTTTTCTGGAGAACAATTGGTGGGGGAATTGTTCTTGGGGAGAGAGTTGTATGTGGAGAGGAGGGAGTGGAAACTGTGGTTGGATGCATTTTATGAGAGAAAAATCTATTGTCGATTAAAAATTATATGTAGTGAGCATTTAAAACCCAGATGTATCTTTCCATAACACCTTGTATGTTGCCCGATCTTCCCCTCACCCCCAATACCAGCTAGTTAGTTACCCTAGCTATAACCCTACTAAGCATCAGAGTCTTGTGTGCAGTCTGACAGGAAATTTCAATCCTGAGACTGAGCATCAATCAGCTGAGATAAAATGCAATAGGTTAGAATAATACCCAATATTGATCTAAACAACTACACAACACCAGCAAACCCTAGCAAAGACATGATTCCAGATGACTAGGGTCAACCCGAAAATAGAAACAACACGAATAACCAAGACAACAGGTCTCCTTTAGAAATCAATATCCTCCATATATTGATGTTCGAGAAAAGCAACTTAGTCAATGCAGAAGACAATGATTTCATAGCAGCAATTATAAATGTATTAAAAACTCAGAGAAGATATAAACAATTGCCTGATGAGGATCATGAAAGCACAGTTGAGTGAAATTATGAAAACAATTTAAGATGTTAAAATGAAATTTAATAAAGAAATAAAAAACTCTAAAGAAAGTCAACATAAAACCCCAAATGAAAGACAGAGGAAGTCAAAGAACTCAGAGAAAAATATCACTGACAGATTGGATCATGTGGAAATGAGCATACCATGTCACAAAGACCAGGTGAAATATATGGATCACCAAGACAAAGAAAATATTAAATTAAAAAGGAACAACCCAGAAATGGAACATGAAGGAACATGGAAATCTATAAAAGAAAAAAAACCACTACAAATAATAATATACAAGAAAGAAAAAACACAACAGATCAAAGCAGAAAAAAATACTTACAACAAATTCATAGAAGAAAAATCCCCAAATCTAAAGAAAGAGATGCTTATTAAGGTATGAGAGACATAAAGGACACTAAGTAGACATGATCAGAAAAGAACCTTTCCATATCACATAACCAATCGAAACACTAAATAATGAGAAAAAAGAAAGAAAAGGAAGGAGACTGAGGACAGCGAGAGAGAAAGGATAAGTCATATAACTAAGCAAGCTCATCAGAAGAAAAAATAACAATCTGTGGGAACCATAGCCAGACGGGCTTGCTCAGGTGCTTTATAAATTCTTATTTTTTTTTTTGATTTAAAAATAGCTTTTAATAGCTCCTTCCATGTTATGAAAGTAACATTTCCTCATATTGCATCCTTTCTTTTTTCTTTTTCCGTCTATTTTTTATTCACTTTATATCCCAATCGCTGCCCCTCCCAGACCCCCAACTCACAGTGATCTTTAGCTCATCTCCATCATTTTTTCCAGTTCCCATGGATAGTGTCACTATGGATGCTGAACAATGTATTTTTCTTTTATTTTCTTTTTATTTTGGTATGTGCCATAACATGATAAAGCATCACTAATGAAAATTGGTGGCCAGGCCTGTCCAAACTAGTCTGAATTGTATTAGCACCAGATGTGGCTTTACTACTTCAAGTACACTTAGATACTTGCGTCCCTTAAATCTGTCACGTTTTCTAGGCAAAGGTTCTTTAGATTTGGTTCAGTTATATTAAATATCTGTCATCATCAGCTTCTATTATATAGAGATATTTAGTGTACTGTCTTTTTACCTGCACGGTATTTTATGGTTGTAGTGTAGTGCATCCATGATTACTTTCAATTATTTGCTCCCTCTCTAGGAGATCGATAGATATTGGTCCTGGTACCCTTTCCCATCCATGTTAGGGTTGGTTACATGGCTTACTTTGGTCACTGTAAGTATGAAGAATGTATACCTTGTTCCTGTAAAATATGTTAAGAGTCATCACATGGATTCACACTTACATTTCTTTCTTCTGTCTCAAGAACAGAACATATAATCCAGACAAAAAGTCCTTGTACAGACTACAACTAGTACATTCATGGATCAGAAATGAAGACAGCCTACAGCTAACAGGAAACAGCAAAGCTAGTTGTGTGTCTGTGTGTGGGGGGTAAGCTTCTACAATTTACATTAACTCTTGTCAGAGCAGAAGCTGATTCTTCTTTCTAAGCTTGCTAACACACATTTGGGGCCCTTTTCTTATTTTTAGTTACTAAAAAAGTACACTTCATCCTTTCCTAAATTATTAACCTGCAGAGTTTGTATTAAATAGCTTAATAGTTTGAGAATAGCATCAATCTCTGTAGAAATTATTATTATTGAGCCTTAAAAAAATCCATAAAGTCTTATCACCTCTACTAATAAGCCAGGCTCCTTTCTAATTACACATTAAAAATTTAATTTCTGGAATTTAAAACTCAGATTACATGTGGAGTTATTTATAGTAATAACCTCCTGCTGTGTTCTTACATTTATTTTCTGTGTGTTTTTGTGGGTTTTTCAGAAGAATTTACCAATTTGCTGGTAATACTTTATGCTATGAGTATAAGAGATGCATCCAAACTCATTTTCTTCCAGGGCTGTATTGGGTGTTTTCAAATCTATCATCTGATTAAATGTTTCTAGAGAAACTAATTTTGAGAAGTTAGTAATGAATTTGTTGAAAACTACACAACAGGATCGGGAATGTATCTCTCTTGTAAAGTTCTTGCATTGCAAGCATGAAGGCCTGTGTTTAATCTCTAGAACCCATGTCTGAAAAAATGAAACAGAACAAAACAAAAAATAGAAAAACAAACCCAAGAGAATTTGTAATCTCAGTACTAGGGAAGCAGCGACAGGAAGCTACCTGGAACTTTCTGGCCAGCCACCCTAGCCTACTATGTGAGTAGCAGGCCTGTAAGTGATGCTGAACCAAACCAAATCAGCATGACTGGTGCCTGAGAAACCACAAGTGAAGTTGTTTTTTGGCTATACACACAAGTGTATCTCCCTCACATATGTCCCCTACACATGATCACACACACACACACACACACACCCCACTAATAATAATAATCACATTAAATAATTGTGTTTAGAAGTCAGGACTTAGTCTCTCAGTGTGAATAACTGAAAACCTTTGATGATCTGCTTCTAAAGTTAATGAATTTGCTTCTATTCTTCTTTATTAACACATTGTTTAAGGAAGTAAGCTTTTGCTATAAAACAACCCACCCATGTTTATAACAAGAAAGATTTCTTTTGTGCAGGTGGATCTTGCTAGTGGCTGTGGTGATGCTGTCTGATGACATTTGGGTTCAACTCCAGGATTCAGGACAGGTTGGAGGACCATCGCAAGGGCAGGGAACAAGTTTTCAGGCCATCGGACAGATGCTCCAGTAGATTTAGGAGGGTGTCAATCTTTCTGCTTGTGTTTGGAGCCTGTGATCTATCATTTTTGTCAGCTAAGGTGATTTACATGCGGTGTTTAAGGTTCCTGGAATTGGAGAGGCATGGCATGAATAAAGAATTGAACTGAAACAACCTCAGAAGAAGAAACTAATGAACAAAAATGTTTTTCATAATTATGAAGTCAATCATATCATCATTTCTTTATAATTTTTATTATTGTTTAATAATATAAAATTTTAGCCGGGCAGTGGTGGCGCACGCCTTTAATCCCAGCACTTGGGAGGCAGAGGCAGGTGGATTTCTGAGTTCGAGGCCAGCCTGGTCTACAGAGTGAGTTCCAGGACAGCCAGCGCTACACAGAGAAACCCTGTCTTGAAAAACCAAAAAAAAAAAAAGAGTTTAAAAAAAATAATAATATAAAATTTTTAAGAACTGATATTTCTAACAGTAGAAAACATTTCAAATAAAAAGCTTTGTTTAACAAATTTTAGATTGCTGAGGTGAATTCAATTTCAATGTCATTTATATTAAAAATAAATCATACAAAATGAAGAGCATCAGTGACCATGGAAAGGATAATATTTCCTAATTGGCATTTTCAATTCTGCAGTTCCCAGTCAGATATATGGTGATCATACATCTAAGAATAACCTGTTGAGTTAGCTTATGAAAGGCTGGAACTTCCATTCAGTAAAACAATGTCCAGAAGTTTGTTCTTCAAGCCAGGGAATTATAAAAACCAAGGAGCAAGCTTGTGTGAGTGGCGCTATGGAAGACCATGTCTAGCAAGTGACTGAAGGAGGCCTCCGCCGGCAGCTGGAACTAGTTCCTGTCGTCAGTGATGTAGGTTGGCTAGACAATGTGTCCTTAGCCAGTTGTTTTCAGATGAGTTGAGCTCAGGACATTTTCTTGCCTGCATCCTATGTGGAGTTTGAAACATAAAACTGAGTGAAGTTGCACCTGGAAACTGTGGGATTAATATTTTAAGCCATCAAATTTTCTTGCACGAGTGGTATTCTTCAGTCAAGAACTTCACCGGCAATACCCCAAATCTGTTTGAGGTATATTCCACTATCATCCCAATATAGTTTTATGCAAAAATATTTTAATGGAATACTATACATATTTGTTTTAAGATGCTACCTAAGAATGGGAATCAATGATAAGGAAAAATGTTTTCTTTCTCTTTGATGTAAAATGCACACTTTTGTTCTGAGGGCTCTGAAAAAGTAAGAGACTATAGATCACAGCGAAAAGGCTCAGATTCAATCCCTGGGAGTTCTCCCAGGAGTAATTATTCTAGAAATAGTTTCCCTGGAAATCATGAACCTATGTTTAAAATCACTATTGTTTAGGCAATCTATTTTTTCTATTCTTTTATTATCCTTTCCATTAAGAAAAACAAGGTTTTTTTTACCTAGTACTTTATTTCAAGTGTTTGTGTGTGTGTGTGTGTGTGTGTGTGTGTGTGTGTGTGTGTGTGTGTGTTGTGTTCTGTAATATATGTAATACAGAGAGATAACAGATTGGTTGCTGGCATTCTAAAACGAGAAAGAAAACTGTCTTTTATTCCATTTAACATAATTCAGATTTGGTGTAACTCTATCCATTCTGTATTTAAGAAAACAGTCATTTACTCTAAATCTAAAAACACACATGAAACATCTGTTCACAGTGTTGCTTATGTATGTTTATGTTTTACAATTTAGCATAGTATCATCATATTTCAGTACATGTTTTGCATCAAGGACACAGAGAAATTGTCATGTGCATTGCTAATGTGGTGGCTCTTCCTCTGGGCCACAGGGCTCGTGTCCCAAGTCTGGCCTTGCATTTGCCAACATCCTAAGTTCACTCTTTTTTCCAAGTTAGGATAGAAGTCTTCCTGTCTATGTGTTGTACAGAGATCAGGCTAAGTGTCAGTCCCTACAAACACTTTTAAGTTTCTAAACATGGTTTTAATTGTAATGCAATTAGATCACTTACCCATTACCCGCTTCTTCCATGGCTCTTCCATGACCCTCACTCTCTTTTTTCTTGATATTATTACACACACACACACACACACACACACACACACACACACACACACACACACACACATACACACACACAAACACACACACACACACTAACCCACATGCTCATGCACACACAGACGTGTGTCTCTGCATATGTGTATATGCACAAATATTTAAAATACAATTCCATTTATTTCTTCATTGTGATTTTCTACTGCTTATTTATTAGTTCATGAATGAGTTTGGACACACAAGTGTCCACTACTTAGCGGGTCCCAAGCATTGTAGTCAAAGTTCATGCCTTTTTGACTTAGTTATTTTCTTTTTATTAAATGCAATCAGTAATAATGGTTGTATTTTAGACCTCAGAAAATTAACAAAATAAACATGTTGGGATCATGAAATATATTTCCTTGAAATTAGTCATCAAAATTAAAATTACACACAAATGTGTGAGCTTTCCCTGGGATGACAGGGAAAACTCAATGGCTTTCATCCTATATGTCCCTAGTGATCTCTACTTTTATACCACAAACTGTCCCTTTAACTTGATTCACTTATTTCTGAGCCAATATGCATTATTTAAAAATATATTTCACTCAGTGTGATTTTCTGACAGTGTTTGTTGGATTTGAAGGCTACTGAATTTTAGTGTAGGTGTGAGGTTTTCTTTTTTCCTTAATGTAGAACTATTTTTTAAAATATTGATAGCTTCCTACATGGGTAAAGTATTCATATTATTTTCACGCCTCCATCTCCCCTCTCCAATACCTCTTGCCCACCCCATTTTCTCTCAAATTCATGACATTTTCTTTACTTACTGCCATTACATAACTAATTAATGTGACTAAAACTGATAAAATATTTTGCAAAAGATTTGTAAGATCAGACACAGAACTAGTTCTAGATTTGAGAAATCTAGAACAGCCTAATAAGTAGGACTATTATTTTATTGTAAGATGCAAATTATGCAAAATGACTAGAGGAAAGTCACTTTTCCAAAGATAGCAGATGTTACTATGCTTCTCAAATTCATTTCCATTTTTTTCTTTTTCTCTCCACTGGTATTTATGGACCTTGCAACGTTCTTTAGATCCCCCCCCAGGGCAGAGCCAGCACTGTTTTTTTTTTTGTTTTTTGTTTTGTATCTGCACCCAGATAGTTAAGTGGAAGAAGCCTAGAGTGTTCTCCGTGGCAGGTCCTTAACTTGCATTAAATTTCCAATTTTTACAGACCAAAGAGAAGCATTTCTTCCCATCCCTCTCTGGAGAATTTTGGGACTATTGAGGAATATTTACACATGATCAGACCGTGAAATTTGAAGGTGTGTTAAACATACTTCAGCTTTGGGCAGCTTTTCTAGGAATGTTAATCTGGCAGAGGCTACGCATTTTCTTTAGATTTATTAGGCAGGAGAGAAAAGTATATTTTAATGTTCCCCCTGGCTCAGTAAGTTATTTCTCTTTATCTGCTACAGAGGAAAATAATTAAATTATTGATGTTTGTTGGCTCATATGTGCAGCTGCTATTTCATTTATATTGTTTATATGCCCAGTGAAAATATTCCAGAGTTCAAGGAAATCAGTGACTCAGGGCTCCTGATATATTAGCTCACCCAGCAGTGCCAATGTTTTCATTCCTTCTGAGGAAAGTGGTATGGACTTATTTTATCTGCTGCCAACTTAATATTTAAGTGTGTTTCCAGTGTTTGAAAATTCTCTTTCTAGGATTGCTTTAGAGTTTATAATGATCACTAGTTACTGTCTCTCTGTCAAATTGAAAAGTAAATGTTAATTCTCATGTGTCATGAGACTAATCCCATGTGCAACCTGGGAAAATGGTCTCCTCTGATAGGAAGGAACAATACAAGCTTCTGCCCATCCATGTTCTACAACTCTGGAAAAGATCTAACCTCTCTATTGCACATTGAAGTTGGGGCCTTTTCTATCATGTTGGGAGGTTCGATCTGAGCGTCTATGGAATCTTGGCTATGGTAATATCTCGTGGAATATGGTATTTCCACCCTTTTGAAATAATTTTCATTATCTGCACCCCAGGTGTTTCCACATTAAATTTCAACCATACAAAGGAGATTTTTAGACATGATTGCTAAAGCAAGATTAGAGGAAGTGCATTCTAGAAATGTCAGGGAAAATATAAAGAGAACATGAAGTACGTCTTCCGGTGTCCCTTTAATCGACAAAGTGTGTACATGATTTTTCGTCTCTTGTGATATTGGTGAGAATGGCAGTGTAGATATTGATTTCTATGGATGACTGTTTCACCTTACTGTCATGATTTTAGCAGAGCACTAAGAAGCAGGGACAGAAACCACAGTGATTAGAGGCTGCTCTGCCTCACTCTCTCTCTCTTTCTCTGAGGACTTTCTGAGAAGCCACTGATGCAATAATCCAGAACAAATCCTTTGCCCTTTCCATTAGGTCAGTATAAAACTACATTTCCCATATTATTGCAAGCCTTTGAATAATACTGATTTGCAGAGTACAATGTGGAGATTACATTAATTTTGACTAGGGGACAACTTGATGCCCTGAGGTTTTTGTTACCTTTCTGGTTCCAGAGGCAGGTAGTTCAAGCACAGGGCATTCAAAGCACCACCTGCTTGCTACGCCCTAGAAGCCTGCAGGGTTCTGTTTCCATCAGCGAGTCTTTTATGCCTTTTCAAGTCCCTAGTCAGTTATGAATCAAAGATTAAAAGAGGCCAAGGAAGAAAACTCTGAACAGTGTATGTGCCCTGACAAAAAAAATTCCTGATGTATTAATGATTACAACCCATGGATCAAATTGTTTCATTACTTTAAAAGTGCTTCAGAGCGTTAATACCTTTAGCCAGTCCTCAGTGTGTGTGTATTTCAAATCAACATATATACTATAGTCAACTAGGTTTCGTCAGTTAGAGAAATGAGTTTAGATGTAAAATTATTTTAGGGTTTCAAATTAAAGACTAAAGATTAAATAGCTGTCTTAGTCAGGGTTTCTATTCCTGCACAAACATTATGACCAAGATGCAAGTTCAGGAGGAAAGGGTTTATTGAGCTTACACTTCCATGCTGCTGTTCATCATGAAAAGAAGTCAGGACTGGAACTCAAGCAGGTCAAGGAGCAGGAGCTGATGCAGAGGCCATGGAGGAATGCTGCTTACTAGCTTGCTTCTCCTGGATTGCTCAGCTTGTTCTCTTATAAAACCCAAGACTACCAGCCCAGGGATGGCACCACCCACAAGGGGCCTTCCCCCTTGATCACTAATTGAGAAAATGTCTTACCGCTGGATCTCATGGAGGCATTTTCTCAACTGAAACTCCTTTCTCTGTGATAACTTCAGCTTGTGTCAAGTTGACACACAAAACTAGCCAGTATAATAGCTAAATAATTAATTTTAAAATTATTACAGGATGTTTATTACTCTATAATTTTTAAGGAAGTGTCACATCCATTAGTGAACATGAGGGACTGGAATAGTGAATATATTTCTTACTTTCTTGCTTAATACAACAAAATGGGAGACAGCAGTTAGTGAGAGGTAAAGCTCAGGCCCAGAATGCTGTGGCCCAGCAGGACACACTTTTTCCTTGTGTACAGTGGATTAGAAAGGTAAGCAAGTGACAGTTTTGAATGTGTACAGTCTCCTCTGTGTCCTCGTACTGCTGACTACACAAACTCGTTAGTGGTTTAGAGTCAAGGAAATGCAGCCACAGTTCCCTCCAAAGGTGTATCGACCACTCCTCCATGCACGGCGTCCCAAGGCCCAGAGTCTCACTAGGAACCTTTATCAAAGTGTTTACTTTCTGCTCCTGAGGATGATAGGATCTAGCAAGCTTGAAAATTGCTTTGTAATTAGTTTGGGATATCTTCTTATTCCCAATAGACTGAAAGATATATATGTGCACGTGCATGCATTTACACACGCATGCTCGCATACATGCATCAGGAAAACATGTATGTATTAGTTTACGAATCTTTACTACTGTTGGCTATATTGTCATTATTAACATTACTTATGGACAAAGTCAACCCCAAGACTGTCAGATGTATAGGTAAAGAAAATCAATATTTAAAAAATAAGCTGGAAACTAATTCTCCCTGTTATAGCTCTTGATCTAGATGTGGAGCCATGTTGAATTTCATTTATTCATACTGGCATGTCAGCTGGTATTGGTATTGTCATTTTGTCAGTCTTGTGCAAGAGTTGTGAAAATAGGCTCAATAGGCTATTTATACATGTATGTGTCTGTCTGTATTTCTATCTATCTATCTATCTATCTATCTATCTATCTATCTATCTATCTATCTATCTATCTATCTATCATGTATCTATCTATCTCTATCTATCATCTATCATATCTATCTATCTATCATCTATCTATCTATCTATCTTTCTATCTATCTATCTAATAATTAAAGAAAAAGATTATTAGTTTGGATTGTGACACAGGAGGAGTCTGGAGGACGGGGATAGGTGGGGGTGATGTAGGTGCACTTTTCATGTATGAAATTCTATATTTAAAATGAGGATTTTAAAAATAAAGAGTAGGCAATTCTGTAGGGATATTAGGTTATTTGTGAAGATGCTGATGAGAGGAACTTGGGTACCATGGACTACATTTTGTAGGTCCAGTTTGGATTATATTTCCCATCAAAATGAGTACCCCTATTTTGACTTACCGTTATTAGGACCTGATTTGTCATCATCCCTCACTCCTTGATATTCAGTTTTAATTCCAAATTTTTTTATAGTATAAAGTAGTAAATTCTGTATTGAAACAATATATTGAAAATTAGATAAACACAGTTTATACCAAAATCAATTCATGTAAAATATATGTATATACACTGCTGTATACTATTTCCAACTTGGTGTGCCTGCTTCACCTTCATCCCCCAGTATCTTACTATTTTAAGTCTATTTATTCATTCATGGAAAAGACAATTTGATAAGAAAAATATTTGATTTCTCTGAACTGAGAAACTTTCCGGAAAATAAGTTTAATCAATTTTTGTTCGTTATGAGAAAATTCCAATAATGGAAATGGCAGGTTTCCATAGCTACACATTATGTTTTCTATCTGTAGCAACTGCAAAGTTCTTAAACAAGAAGGTATGTAAGTGGTTTTTATTAATATTCACATAACGTTACTTTCCACTCACAATAAACACATTAAAATTTAATCAACTTGTTGGCAAATGAACGTAGCTAATTTTAATTTACTGATCATGCTGTTCAGAGAAATCAAATATTTTTCTTATTAAATTGTCTTTTCCATGAATGAATAAATAGACTTAAAATAGTAAGATACTGGGGGATGAAGGTGAAGCAGGCACACCAAGTTGGAAATAGTATTTGGATCTCCACTCTAATATGTCTTATTTTGCTTGGAGACAAAAAAATATCCACAGTCAAATCTTGTGTTGGTGGTTCGTTTTCATAGTCCAAGTCTCATAGAACATTAGTTAACACAATTATAATTAAAACACTTTTTGTATGTGTTATGAATTATAATTAATACAAAACATACATTTAAGTAAACCAAATAGTAAATAACTTTATACGTTCAAGCTGCCTTAAATTGAATTGAAACTTTTGTATGTCTCTGAAACACTAGACTGTTGGTTCCTACTGTGTACTTTTGTGAGCAATACTGCTACTAACAAATGTGAAAGGCTATGGCTCTCACCTGGAGACAGCTGCGTTTCCTGATCCCAAGGAAATTTGATAATATCTGAAAAGCTTTTATTTATTTATTCATTTTGCTTTTACACTGGGGTAGGCAGAAGTTGACAGTAGAATCTCTCTGGAAGAGTGACAGGAATGTATCTAAGTACTATACAGTGCACAGGGCAACTGTCCACTGAAAAGATCCAGGGTGTGAATGGCATCAGGCTTGAGATATTGTAACCTTGGGCAATAGTTTCTTTACTTTGATAAATTAGGCATCTAAACTATATTATGTGCTTTCTATGTCCAAGGAATCCTAAAGGTGTATCCTTTGATTTTTATAATCAAAGATATCATCGATAGTATATGATTTTCAATTTAAAATTGTTTAGAGAGGAAAATGTAGAAAATGAAAAAAAAAAGAAGAAAAGAAAAAAATCACAATGCTAATTTATTCCTACTAACATAGCCTACTTGTTTCCAACTGCATCCACAGTTTTCTTCCAAGGTTCATTTGGTCAGTTTGAGTATACATTTAAAAGAAAAATAAGCCATACAATGGCTCACTCCACTAACTTGACGTTACTCATGGGCAAACAGCAGGGTTTACTCAAGTTAACGAGAATGGAGGCTCTTGAAGAGTGTTTAAGCACTGTAGCATATTTGGTTTTCTTTGAACATAACTTGAAATATACCTCATTTGTTTATTTTGTTGTCTCCTCCGGGTACAGTTTAACCAAAAATAGATCAAAAAATATAAGAAGATAAGTGGTTATTTCATCAGAAATGTATGTATAACATTTTTACTCAAACACTTTTAACTTCCCAATATATAGTAGCAATTCTATTCTCTTGGACATCTGTACTCTCCAGGGGTCCCTAGTTACATTTACCCTAAACCAAACATACTGTGATTTCCACCTAAAACTATCTTCCCACCTTATTTTCCACCAAAATCCACGGATTTCCCTAGTTTCTAAGAACTTTAGAAAAGCCTTCAAAATCTAAGTCAATATTCCCACAATCCCATCAGGTTTCTCAGATCATTACAACTGTAATCACTACGGCATCAACAGAGGTTATGTTTTCATGGATCTGTGCTGAGTTCTACTGCCGATTACTTGTACCAGTGGGTTAGCTGTGCACTACATAAAATAAAAATCAGAAAAAACATCATCATAAAAAGAATCCACAGATCTTTAGGAATCTAGGAATCTTCCTTATTTGCTACTACAAGGTAAGAAGAAATTTAAATTAAAAATTTGTGATGAAACTTTCAATTAAAAACTAATTAGGGTAAAATACAGTTATTAACAATCTCTGATACTGGTCCAGGATAGCTTTCCATTATTTGACTTGAAATACACTATAAGATTACAGTAGACACATGAGGTTAATAGTACTTTAAAGGCAGGCACACAAGCCTGTGGCTTGCCCTGGCTCACACACCAAATTGCGAAGGAGAATTAGGGCTTAAGTCCAGGTTTAATAAATTCCAGTTCAGTGTCTCATCTGCTTAACTATAATGGCTCCCATCTTTGGAGAAAACAGGGTAGACTTCATGGTAATTAATAGATGTTATCATTATTAATAGGAATAGTAGATCTTTGATCACATGCTCCAGAACCTTGATGTCTTCACTCATCTCTTTCCTCGGCTTAGGATGTTGTCTATGTGCTCCACCCTCATTCGCCCTCCTTTCCTTCTGCTAACCCACAGCCCTTTGTTTTCGATCCCATGTCCAATATCTCCTCTTCAGGGATGCTTTTTCTTGCGTATCATTTCAGTTCAGCTGTTTGTCATTTGGCAATATCTGCATCTCTTTCTTTTTCTCAAAAATGCATCACAGTTTTGCTTTAAAAGTTGCCATTTCATATCTGTTTGTTTAAGAACTTTGTTTACCTTAGAGGATAAAAGACTAGGTGGGCGAGGCTTGAACTGATTTTTGTCCTCAGTAGCATCTGCAGGGAATTGAAAGCCTGTTATACAATACAAATATTGACTCCATAAAAGAATATGATGTTTGCAGAGCAAGAGGATATTCTTAAGAAAACTGTATATAAAAAGAAAAATGCTCTCACATTGTTACAACAGGCTGAGATGAACTTTTTAATGTTTTGAAACTAAAGAGAAATATCATGAATCTGTTCTGCTGAAATCTCCCTAAACCCAATCCTACGTTCCTCCCGGTATTTTCTTACATTCCTTAATAGCCAGTGTTATTGCACACCTATTATGGGCATTATACTTACATGCCTTCCTGAAAAATCACAATGACTGAGTGCTGAGTTCTCGGTGCTTCTGAGGTGTAGGGGCACTAAATGAAGCATTTAATAGAAACTAGAGAAGACATCATCCTTACCATTAAACTGCTCTTTGTGAACGCATTTTGTGGTTGAACTGTTTTTATTAAATATCTGCTTCTCTGGAAATGGACAGTGTCTGCTACAAAAGGGGAAAAGAGAGTCAGGAAAGAATCTTAAAAAACGGTGAGCTGGTTGCTTTGGGTAGCCCAACCTGTCACTATGATGCAGTTTCTATGGTTACCATTTGATTTCTTCCTGCCTGGGTTAACTATGCTACAATAATTTACCACAAACTACCTGGACTGAGTAAAAAAGGAAAAAAAAATCTGACAGTTCCAAAGATTGTAAAGTCTGAAGCCAGAGTGACAGCAGGAGTGTGTTATATATACACAGAGAGACAAGAATCAGATTCTCATTCTTTTCCTGTGAAGACTCTACACTAACTGCTTAATACTGTGCCATGATTCTGAAATGCCTCCATAATATCATACTGTAAACTCTTTGTCCAGCTGGTGGTACTATTTGGAGATGCTGAAGACACTTTTGGAGATAGGGCCAAGCTGGTCTAAGTAGGTTCGCATAGACGGGCTAGATCTGGCCCTACGCTTGGTTTTGCTTTCTGCTTTCTTGCCCACCATGATGAGAACAAACTCCATCCTTTGTTCCCACAGCTTCTCCTGCCATGATGAACGAAATCATCAAAACCCATGAACTCAAATAAAATCTCTTTTCTTAAAATGTTTATTAGAATGTTGGTCACAATGATGCAAAAGTAGTTAATACACCAAATACTATTACAATGAGACTCTAATTTTTAGGTACACACATGTTTAGAATACCATTTGTACAATTTTCGTTGAAAAAATAATTTATTTGCATAGTTGTCTTAGAGTGATTTTTGTCTGTTGAGTCCTTTGAGGACTCAGTACTCAGTCTGTTGAGTGCCAGACACCAGATCCTAGTTAAAGAAAGATTTTAAAAAGAACCCCTTGCCTTCAAAGAGCTCACAGACAGTGCCTGATTTTGAAAGATGTTCTTTGAGCAATGAGCTTGGATAAGTGTTGGGAGGGCACTCGGACCATGGGACTCAGAGTGAGAATTCTGGTTTCTCAAAGGAGTTCTCAAACTTATTCTGAATAATGAACAAGACTTGATGATGTCTACTTTCTTGTAATTATGCATTAGAGTAATTATTTGATTAATGTTTGTGCCTGCTTCTACACACTAAGCTTCATGCCATCAAGACAACATATTTTCTTCCCGCCTTATTTCCAGCACTTACTATGGAGTTTGGTACACAGGGGATGGCCAAGTTTTCTTTATGAGAAAGTAAATTCATCTGTTTTTTTTACTTTTCCCAGCTGTTTGGTGTCATCTATGAAATCCTAACGCACATATTTTATAATGCTACATTTCACTCCCACAAATGCGTCCAATAGAAATGGGCATACATTTTCATCTAAAAAGGTCATGTTATTCAGATTCAGTAATCTTTTTTATATTTAAGTTTCTTAATATTGAGAATAGATCAAATGTCTTTTAACCATGGAATTGTTGAATTGTGGCTTATTTATATAGCATTATCGGTAAGTGGACAAAATTCACGCAATTTTGTCCATAGATATAGTTCACAAAAACCATTAGGGCCAAGAAACTAGGTACAAGGCATAATATATGGTTATGTTCAGAGACACTATTTGGAGAGGTAAAATTAACCAAGGTTCTTAGAGGTTAGGACAATGGTTACCTTAGAAGGGGATATCTGGATGTGCAGTGATAGTGCTAAGATTCTGGTTGTTTTCTGGATACACATGTACATTTACTTTGAAAATGGATCTTCATGAAAAGTTCTCTATGTACCATATTTCAACAAAAGAGTTTATGAAACAAATAACAACTTGGAGTTCCTTGCACCTAACCATATGCTGGTTGGAAAGGGCCAGCAAGAGGAGAGAGAGGGAAACTTTGATGAGATTCTTTTCTGGGGTGGTGAGTAGAGCTGAGGTCAGCTCCCCTCCTCGGGAACACTAGGAAAGAGCGCGTGCCTTCATGTGAAGGATTAGCAGTCTTTTTAGTCAGACAAGACTTCTTTATTTTGAATTCTTAATTCTAAACCGTTTTGACCTTTTTGAGCAGTTTAGATTTGCCTCAGGCATTTATAAAAAAATGAAACTTGCTTTATTATATACATTTTTGGAAAGATTGTGAGCGGTTCTGAAGAGGGCTCTAGAGGTTTGTCTTCTCAGCCATGCCACAGGTTCAGTGAGTTGTAACAAGACACATCATGTTTCCCTATTTCTCCTTTGTGGTGCATGTGGTATAGAGATCTGAATGGGAGCTCTGGCTCTGGGCCTTCTAATAGTATTGAGCATAGCATAAGCATACCTTCTGCGTGGAATTAAGCTTTATCAATGCTCCAGTGTATACTAGAAGAAATGTATTATGTTCTAATGATTTGATTATCTTCTCAGGAGAGAGTGAGTGCCCTATAGCCAAACCCATGAAATTAACGCTGTTCTGTGAAGCCTTGTCAGTTAAAGTGCAAAATTAAGAAAGGATGTTTGCGGTCTCGGATCCCAGGAATTGAACGAACGTCTGGTATTTCCTGGAAGCCAGTTACAATAGTGGGTTGGCCTTGGGACATGTGTAACCTTCCCGCTTGCTTGTCGTTATAAGCTACTGCCCTGAAATAAAAATTTGAGAGCTTTATCAGAATACACGACTTGCTCTCCTTCTTCGCCTCTCTTGTCCCCCATTCTTTCGCCCCCTCCCCAGGTTCCCGCTGAACCCCCCCATGCCGGGGCACCCTGTGTCTTTTATTCTCATCTCTGCTGGTTCCAGAAGGCTTCATCTTGCCATTGCACATTGGCCTCTGTGTTCTCCTTAGGCCCTCCTCAAGTTTCACTTAGCTGAAGCTGTAGGGGTTATGTCTCTCAGAACTGGATCAAATGAGGATGACTTCTTTGAAATATCATAATTTGTGGTTCACAGAGAATATAAAGACAAAATTTGCAAGGGAAGTGAAAGCCATGCTTAGGAGTTTGAGCTATAAAGCAATTAAGAATTATGGAAGTTTTTGGCTGGCATCATATCCCTGGAAGAGGGCTGGTACATAAACTTCTTTTCTTTAAGGCATTTATATGAAATTTTTTTTGTCAGTTTCCTCTCCTGACTGGTGAGGTGTAAGGGTGTACAGATGGCTTCAGAGTCTCAGAGATGAAGTGAATAATTAAAAGTTAAATAATGAAAGATGGTTCAATTTATCTTTGTCGTCATAGATCTAACATTTGCTGAATAATCATGCACATAACATCCCCATGACCCTTTCCTTTCTTTTTCCCTTTCTTACTTCCTTCTTTCCTTCCTTCCCTCTTTTTATCTTGCTTCATTGCTTTCCGTCTTTCTATAGCTAACTTATTTTAAAATCCTTTCTATTAAAACACAGGATGTGATGCCTAGCAATGTGTACATCAAACAAGTTACAGCTAATACTTAACATCCAGCTTAACATCTATGTCTGTATGAATATCTATAACCTAAAGTTACTGCAAATCTTAACTTCTTTCTTTTGTGTGCATTCAAAAATTTGTACACTCTTTACCATTAATTCATTGCTGCAGAGTATAACGTGTTTGCTACATGTTCCTGTCTGACATGTCCAAGAAGAACTATTATGCTTATGCTTCCCAGTAAATACTTCATCTTTATTCAGGACAGATAGGTGAGTCTTACCATGTGAAGAAAAAAAAATAACAACCTTGAGTCAATTTCAACAAACTTTAGAAGTAGACATTTTTACTGTAAGTCTCTTCTTAGTTGGAGTCTATATATAAGATAGCTTGATAAAGTAGAATTAAATTCTATACCAACTTTGTTCAGGAAATTATATAAAAAAGGAATCAAAGAATTCTAAGTAACTTGGTTATTTTTAGGTACAGAAGTAACTTTTCTTTTTTTATTTGGAGTTTAACCACCAGCACCTGCATATATACAAGAATTAAGGAGTATATCAGTAGTGGATGAAATGAGTTGATTACAAATTTCTTGACTGTATACTATTTTATAATTTCTATAATTTATAACCAGGTGCTATTGTTATAAAAATTTAGCCATTTTCTTTTTACTTTCTTTTTCTTGTTTTAGTGGCAGGTAACACTTTTTATAATTACATCATTTCATTCCCATGGGAAAATAAGGCCCAGTGTGCAAAACATCAGTATTACACTTTATTATCCATTTTTGAGAATGGTTTTTACTTTTAAAAGGTCCATTGTACCTAAATATGTATGAAATGATGTTTTTTGTTTTCCTTTTGACTTTTCTAGGGAAGTCTTATGGTTAGACTAACATATATACATATATGTATATATACATATATATTATATATCATATATCATAATCTATTATCTATTATCTGTTATGTATTATATATTATATTCATACATATATATACACATATACATATATGATTTATGCAAACATATATTTACATATATATGCAGCAACATACATATATTTGATGATCAATTATGTGGTAATCATTAATCTCATAACCAAAAATTACACTTCTTGTAGAAGCCTCTTATCACAACAGAGCCACCTACGGCCATAATTAAAATCAGACAAGGCAGAATGAAAACCCAGGTTCTCTAAGTGCACAAGAGGAGTAGATATTTCAATAGTATTTAATAAAATAAAAAAAGGTGGAGGTGTTGGGGCCAGTCACCAGCAGGCAGAGATTATTGGGGTGCGATTCAACTGGGATACCAGGATACTGTGCTTCAACTCTTGAACCTCATTTTCTGACAATTATTGTGTCAGTGTTAGTACACATCCCTGTTTGCCAAGAATCTTCTCTTTATTGCCATTTCTTATTGCCTTCATTAAAGTTCTTTTATCCTCTCAGGAAACAACACAGAAGAGGAGACAGAAAGGATATAAGAGCCAGAGGATCTGGAGGAGTGCTATAAAATGCAAAATTCTGGAATTAATGTGCCTATTGCACCCATGAAGTCCCACCAGCTGCATACTATCAACACAACTAAAGTTCTTGCGCAGATGGGGAGGTGCCCTCCAGGCCTGTCCTGTACCGAGGAGTTATTGTCAGTGAAGTGAAATCAGTATCGGGAGGAGGTATTTGCACCACCATCATCACTTGAACATTGCCCACAACAGCTAGAGCAAGGAATGAAGATGTTTCCATGAGTAAAACAATTGATGACAAATAATGTGGACACAATGAGGGGAGTCTTTAATTGGGAGATGAAGGTAATATAAGAGAGAGAGAGAGAGAGAGAGAGAGAGAGAGAGAGAGAGAGAGGAGTTAAATATCACTAAGGAAAACTGAACAAACCACAATGAAACTGTAACCATGGGATTTTATTATTTATGTGTCCCCAGAGGCTTATTTATTTATGAATAAATGCTAAGCCAAGCTAGGCTTGTTCTCTCACTAGCTTATTACTTATACTGATCAATTTATACTATTCTATGTCTGCCACATGGCTAGATCCCTGTCCCCAATTTCATATGTCTGACTTCCTCAGAGTCCCCATGATGAATCTTCCAGCTCCTGTCTATCCCCCAGAGTTCCCTTCTGTCTGCCAGATGCCCCATCTTCTCCTGTCTCAGCTAACTGGACATCAGATTTTTTATTGACAGGTGATGCTTCTACACACCACACAAGAGATTATCCCTACAAGAAACATTTTTTAATCAGCTTACTTAAAAGTGCTGTAGGTGTGTGTCTGTGTGGTTTAAATGGAGTTATGCCATTAGCCATTATGCCTCATAAGGTGCCAGGCTATCTAACAAAATACCCAAGCCCAGGCATGAGAATCCTCCTTTTGAGTTATTCAGTAGGTCCAAAAGACTCCCCAAATGATATAGGCTAGTGCCAATGTCCTCCTTTGGTTATCTCCTAGAACTTCAAGTTGAGATTTTATTGCTGATAAACCTATACACATTAGACACAGGACTTGAAGGAATGAAGCTGGAAATGACCTGGAGCCTTGTGCCTAAAAGATAGGTCTCATCGTATCTGAACATACGATGAAAGATACCTAAGGAGAAAAACAAGCAATAGTTCTTTGTAGGATACTTTTATGTCAACTTGGCACTAGCTAGTTAAAGCCGTCTGAGAGGAGGGAACCTTGATTAAGAAAATGCCTCCATGAGATCAGGCTGTAGGCATATCTGTAGAGCATTTTCCTAATTAGTGACTCATGGAGAGGACCCAACCCATTGTGGGTGGGGTTATCCCTGGGCTGGAATTCAGGGTTCTATAAGAAAGCACTCTTAACAAGTCATGGAAAGCAAGCCAGTAAGCAGCACCCCTCTATACTCTGCATCAGCTCCTGCCATCAGGTTCCTGCCCTGTTTGCATTTCTGTCCCGACTTCCTTTAATGGTGGACTACAATGGGGAAGTAAAATCCAAATAAATCCTTTCCTACCCAGCTTTCTTTTTGTAATGATGTTTAATTACAGAAATAAGAACTCTAACTTGGATGGGTCCTATCCAGGTGTAAAGTCCATGAACCATATTAGTGGCTAGCATTTTCAATTTTGGTGGTAACTCACATCTGTGTAATTGGAATTAAGATCTCATTAAATGAGGGAACCCATGCCTAGAATTGAAAACTTAATCAACTACCAGTGGTTGAAGAGGCCACAGACCCTAAGGGAGAACCTATGACTGCTGTTTTCCTAAAAGAATCTACTTTATAGCTATAGTATATGCTATAGAAGTGCTTTATCCTTGTACTGTCAGATATGTGTGGCTTCCATCCCTCTTCAAAGAAACTTCTTTTTGTATCAGATGGAGACTCTTACATAGATCCCTAGCTGATAAAACCGCAGAGAAGTCAAACGTGACTGTGGGATTCCTACCACCAAATGATATATTTACAATTTGATCCATATATCTTAGATTCAGGAGAAGTCGCAGAAGAGGTAGAAAGATGGTTGAAAATAAAAGCCTAGAAGACCAGGATGTTTGCTGAGAGATAGTGTCTTATGTACACCAGAGAGCTGACTCATAAACTACCAACACTATGATTTCCTTAACAGGACCTGGGTAATGACCACAGCAATCAGCCTGCCAGCACAAATGATGGCGCTTCATAAAGCCCCACCCCTAAATAAATAGCAGCAGGCAATCTTATTTAGAGAGTAGGTTGAATATTTTGGGATGCATGGGTGTTGCAGCTGAGTAGGACTATTAATTACTTCCCTCCCTTTGTGGCTTGTATACTAATTCCTGGTGTCCTGTGAGCTATACCACAGGCAGGAGGATTTCCGGTTAGATACAGCTTAAATCATCTGAGCCCAGAGTCCTGTGTGTGTGGTATTGACAGCAGTAGGGCTTGCCTTCAACCTCTAGCAGGCAACCAAGGGAAATAGCCATAGTCTAATATTGCTTTGGGAGTCATTTGGACTACTCTGACTAAACACACACACACACACACACACACACACACACACACACACACACACACACACACGTATTATGTATAATTTTTGGTGACTATAAATAAATATGATTTCTTGATTTTATCAAAAGACCCTTGTGTTTTTTCTCTCTCTCTTCTCTATGTCCCCTTCTCTATTGACTCCCTCACTCCTTCCTTCCTTCCCAGTTGGAGCTCCACCCCATTTATCTATTTCTCACTTCATATTCCTGGTGCTCTGATGGTCTTCTTTTGAGTCCCCCCAAATGTCTATGTTATAATGCTCTGTTTTTCAGTATATTTGATGCAAAGTTGGGTTCAGAGCATTATCTATTGTTAATGCATCGCAGGCAAATTCAGCCTTAAATAACCTAAGTCCCAGACAAAACTAGACTCTGGGGATTTTGTATTTATGGATACTCTGTCCTTGGCTTCATTAGAAATTATGCTGAGCTTGACAAATGCTGTTCAGTCTCTGGAAGCACTGCTTAGTTTGATATAGTCTAGCATGTCAAACAACTACACGGTGGCTTGCTATAAGATGGAGTTTCTATGGCTAAGACTCACTACATGTGACCGTGCATGTGTCAGTTGGATAGACATAGTCTTTCATAGTATCTGCTCTTCAAGACTTCATGTTGTTCATGCTAAAAATGTAAGAATAATAAATTTAAAAGCATAATATTTGTAATGATTGGTAGTTGTAGGTTTTCACTTTCTTGATCACTGTATGAGTTTGACACCATCTCCTCAAAGTCCAAACTCCCTTAAACTTGAAAAATAACTAAATAGCTTAGCAAGTAACTCCTGAATCCAGTAGTCTAAAGATAGAATTACAATAAGCCCTAGCCAGAGATGTAAGATGAACTGTGTGCTGGGTAGTCTTATGTCAACTCGACACAAGCTAGTATTATCTGAAAGGAGGGACCCCAATTGAGAAAAATCCCTCATAACGTGCAGCTGTAAGGTATTTTCCTAATTAGTGACTGACAGGGAAATACTCAGTCCATTGTGGGCATTTCCTTTCTTAAGCTGGTGTTTCTGGGTTTTATTAGAAAGCAGGCTGAGGAAGCCTTGGAGGTCAAGCCAGTAAGAAGCAATCCTCCAAGGTCACTTCATTAGCTCCTGCCTCCAAGTTCTTGCCCTGAGTGTAAGCAGCATAAACCTTTTCCTCCCCAATTTGCTTTTTGGTCATGGTGTTTCTTTGTAGCAATAGGAACACTAACTAAGACAAGCTGTATGGTTAGAAAAGAAATTCAAACTTGAAAAAGAGCAGATTTGGAGGCCATCTTTATAGCCTAAGCTTTGGCTAAGATAGAAAAAAAAATTGAAAGGGGAAATAGGAGGGACATACATCATGGAGTGAGTGTGTTTCTTCTCTAACTATGTGGAAATAAGCAAGAGAAGATTGTCATGGCCAGCTAGATAAATAAATAGTAAGTCAGTAAGTGCTATTGGTATGCGCTAATGCAGCACAGCTTTAGACAGTGGCTCCTGGTGATGTCAGTGCAACTGTCCAGTGAGTTCAAGGTTGCTGAGTCCACTTCAAAGTCTTCACCCTTTGTTCTTATTTGATTTCACAATTATTAATTGAGCATTTACAGTTTGCAAGGTCAATGCCATATACTTGGTATACAAGAGAGAGAGAGAGAGAGAGAGAGAGAGAGAGAGAGAGAGAGAGAAGAGAGAGGGGAAACAAAAAGGAAAATGGAAAATAAAGAACAAATAGAATGAAGAAGGAGCAAAGGAAGAATAAAGAAAGCTTGGTCCCTGACCTCAGTGGGTGCATCTTTGTATGGATCTCTGTCTTGGATCATTAATAAAATGTTAATGAGTTTTTCCAACCCAATATAATTTGTGTGAGTTCTGTAGATCACTGCAGATATACAGCTCTACAACTTTTACTCTGCTCCCAGTTGTGTGCATGGCCCTGAAATAGCTGAAAGATTACTCACATAAGCTGCATCGTCTTACATTTGGAGTTAGGCACGATGCTGATGTTTTCAAATGCACCCAGTGGTAAACAGCTTTGGTTTACATTCTGACTAGATACCTGCAGCCTGGTTTTTCTGCACCAGTAAACTTGGTTCGATGATCAAGTTGGTAAGAAGAAAACCCTTAAATGATACCTATAATTTTCATGAGTTTCTGGTTTGAAATATGCTTGGGACAAAAACATTGTATAAGTTAAAGGGGAATTGCTGGATGGTGGTGCTGAAGCAGGGGTTCTGGGACACTGTTAGGCATTTTGTGGTTTTCCAAAATTAAAAGCTTGAAGCTCTTAGCTGAGAACAAGTCTTTATTCCATATTCAAACTTGAGCTTGCCTCTGACGCTTCTACAGCAACCATTCACCAGAAATGCCCTCCGTGCCCTGAGGGCATGTTTTTCTCAGTTCATAAAATAGAAAGACAGAAGCTAAGCAAGTTCTTGGTGTTTTTTGCATGGGGTATATTATTCAAGAAGTTATGCAGTCTTCTCCATTCAGGGAGATAAAATGAGCTTGACTAATTGTTCTTTGTCAAGGCAAGAGGAGCAGGAAAGAGAATCATCCATAAAACTTCAACATGACTGTCAGAGGGAAAAATGCTGACTACTTTCCAGCAGGATTTCTGATGCATAGCTAAGCTTTCTAAGTTGCTCTGATCACAATGAATCAGCAGAATACTGGGAAGGGTTGGTACTGTGGTGTCTTCTTAAGTCTAAGTGGTTTGGAGAGTGAAACTCTGTATATGATTAAGATCCAGACATGAGGACTATAAGAGACTGGATTCTCGAGGTGGTTAAGAATTGGTATTCTTCAGAGCTGTGCCTGGAAGCTCTCCCCTTAGGTGATTCTAGATTCTGTCAGGTTGAAAACCAATCCGAAGCACCTCAGTATGCTACTGAATGAATGAACCAACAGGAGATAAAAACAATAAGAAATGGAAAGAAAGTTATAAAATAGTTGTCATTCAAAGATGACATTATTTTATATATAAAATCTCCTCCCTCAAATCTATCAGTAAGTTATTAGAATAAGAGCCTAAAAGAGTTCCCGATTACCAATTTATACTAAAAATTTCTGATTTTTCTATATAAGGAATATATGCTTAAAATTATGTTACTTTAATAGATTTGAAAATATTACATAATAATTATAGGTTTCTATCATTATGACAACTACCCAAATATTAATTTCTAAAATATTAATATTAAATATGGATAACAAGTACCTTTATTTGATCCCAAGGGCAAAACAATACTTTTAACTCATATATACAGATAAATAATAGTACAACTGGTATCTGTAAGTGAGCAGGTAAGCATCCAAAACTTGAGGTCACTGGTAGTTATCAATTTAGAACTAAGTTATGTAAGGACTTCAGAAGTCAGAGGATGAAGATAAGATGCTAATAGGGATTCATATAGATTTAATTACTTTGAGGTAAACAGTCTTGTTCAGAGAGGAGACACTGACTAAGTCTGAGCCTTAGTATCGCTGAGTATCTGATACCCGGGTATGTGTAATATGAAGGACCTGAGAGTTTGAAGAAGTAGACATGATCAACCTACAAAGGCACCACTTCGGGGTATCTGGAGGCAATTTAGAAATTCTCTTTGAAGTGTGACTGACAAAAGAAAATAAGGAACTATATGAGGTCTAAGAATCAAGTGCTTTACATAAAAGGCAGTGACTGTGAATCTGAGAAATGCCAGTTATCCCCAAAGTCATGTTAAAGACACTCAGATTCATTATACCAACAAATTCCTTCTCCCCAGTTCTTCCCATGGCGAAGCACCTGTTATTTATGGTTCAGGAAAATCCAAAACATTTCAAAACGAACAGAAACTGTCAGGTATCACCCACACAGAGCTAATTCAAGAAGGAAATTAGTTGGAAATCAAAAGTTTGACACATGGCAAAAACATTTCTCACCTCCTACATAACCAGGAAAACAACAAAAAGAAAACCATAGGATTATTGAAATACATTTCAATATTTATTAAGTATCATAACCCAAATACAGTTGACAGATGAATGAACAGTTTGAGGTAAAAATTAAAAAAAACAAGCAGAGTGGAAACCAGCAACAACAATATCAAAACAACAACAACAATACTACACGCACACACACAGGGTTGAATGGCAGGATTTGAGAACTGATGAATCAAACAGTGAGAAAGCTGGAGAAAGACATTTTTAAGTCAACTTAAATAAAGACAAAGATACAATGCAAGAGAGAGCATCTTTATTAACTGAAAATATGAATGCAAGTGACAAGGAGAACCAAATATAGGAAACACAAATGAAAAGATTAATGTATGAGAAAAGATATGTTTTTGTAGAAGATTAAGAAAACCAACATTCATGTAACAAATTATTATAAAAGTAAAAGACAAATAACAGAACAGAATTCATTAAAATAAAAATTCAAGACTCAGAGAGGTGACTGAACTGTGGGAACACTCAGGTACATCACCCCAGGATGGAGTGAGTGTGTATCCGCAGAGGCATGGAGACAGACCCTTCCAGAGCAAGAGATTCATCACGGCAGATGATCTAAAGCGACCCCTATACATACACTGCCAAGCGTTGAAGGGCTCCATGCAATTGTTGTATCATACAGAGACAGAGTGCCTGTTATTAAAGTGGCTAATGACAGTGCTCCAGAGCATACCCTGAGGCCTGGCTTCTTCTCCACTTTTGCCCTGGCAACAGACCAAGACAGCAAACTTGGAGATACAGTTGTAGTTAAATAAAGTTAAAGAAAATACTCAAGGCAGATCAAGAGACTGGCATTTACAAAACAGTTAAGAGCACAGTTGAAAACATGGCAGTAGTAGAAGAACACTTGCAAGCCTCAAGAAAGCAAAAATGTAAGCTAATTATTTTGAAGTTTTACTTTTAAGAATCAAAACTGTAAAAAAAAAATAATCATGAGTTGGAAGAATTTGATTACAAACTCCTTATGTCATGTACATTGAGATATGGTTCATCACTGCAAGGAAAGAACCAACAGCTTGTGATGACTCAAAGAATGAGGTTGATTGTCTAAAATATTTTGTGGTTGACATACAATCAAAATAGAGAAGAAAGGATATTGTATGAATATTATAATAAACAGCAAAATGAATACAGCTAAAATCAATGAGACTGACTATGGAGTGGAAAGCTGCAGAAGCTTGGTAGTCTTTATATGGGAAATAGGCATGAAAGGTAGTGTCAGACTCAGGCTCAGGATGGGAGTCCTGGGAGCCACGGTAAGATTATATTCATATAAGTTTCATAACTGGAAAAAATGAAAAATTCCTAAATCAGCAAATAAAATGTATAGTAACATCTTCACAGAAATGATTGTACTACAAAGTAACAAATGTTGGAGACACACTTATAAGTAGTACCATTAAATATAATTAAACTAGGCTCCCAGACATGCTCCACTATGTTCATAGCAGCCTTATTTAGAATAGCCAGAAGCTGAAAAGAACCCAGATGTCTTTCAATAGAGGAATGGATACAGAAAATATGGTACATTTACACAATGGAGTACTACTCACCTATTAAAAACAATGAATTCATGAAATTCTTAGGCAAATGGATGGAACTAGAAAGTATCATCCCAAGCGAGGCAACCCAATCACAAAAGAACACACATGGTATGCATTCACTGATAAGTGGATATTAGCCCAAAACCTGGGAATACCCAAGATACAATTCACAGACCATATGAAGCTCAAGAAGAAGGAAGACCGAAGAGCGAATGCTTCATTCCTTCTTAGAAGGGAAAACAAAATACTCACGGGAGTAAATACAGAGACAAAGTGTGGAGCAGAAACTGAAAGAAAGGCCATCCAGAGACTGCCCTACCTGGGGATCCATCCCATATACAGTCACCAAACCCAGGCACTATTGTGGATGCCAAGAAGTGCTTGCTAACAGGAGCCTAATATAGCTGTCTCCTGAGAGGCTCTGCCAGAGCCTGACAAATAACAGAGGCGGATGCTTGCAGCCAACTATTGGACTGAGTGTGGGGTCCCCAATGAAGGGGTTAGAGAAAGGACTGAAGGAGCTGAAGGGGTTTGCAACCCCATAGGAAGAACAACAATATCAACCAAACAGAACCCCCAGAGCTCCCAGGAATTAAACCACCAACCAAAGAGTACACATGGCGGGACTCATGGCCCCAGTTGCATATGTAGCAGAGGATGGCCTTGTCTGACAACAGTGGGGTAGAGACCCTTGGTCCTGTGAAGGCTCTATGCCTCAGCGTAGAGGAATCCCAGGATGGAGAGGTGGGAGTAGGTGGATGGGTGGGGGAGCACCCTCATAGAAGCAGGGGGAGGGGAAATGGGATAGGGGGTTTCCTGGGGGAAACCTGGAAAGGGGATAACATTTGAAATGTAAATAAAAAATACCTTGAAATTTTGATGTATGTTTTCTTTAAGTTCCAAGCCACTGATTTTGTTATAAAATACACTGAACTATTAAACTCAGCCTTGAGTAATGCTGAGTAAGCTGGCTTTCTTCCATTCCTCTTTCCCATGCCCTTAGATAATTCTCCCCTTACCACTCTCTTTCCTCTTCTTGCCTCGTCACTTTCCCGCCACTTCTATGACATCTGCAGCTACTCCTCTGTCAGTCAAAGCAAGTCACTTCTATTGATTCTGGAACTTGCATTACAGAGAAAAGACTTTTTTAGGAAACCTTGAGTTAGGTGTAGCCCTGTCATTCTTCCTTCTGTGCTGACTGTCTAAAGGTTGAGTCCGATATCTCTCTCTCTCTCTCTCTCTCTCTCTCTCTCTCTCTCTCTCTCTCTCTCTCTCTCTCTTTCTTTCTTTCTCATTTCTTTTTCTTTTTCTGGCTCTTTTCAGATAATCTAGTCACATAGCCCAAGCTAGCTTGGAAATCATTGTGTAGCTCAGACTGGCACTAAACAGGCGAGCAATCCTCCTGTCATCAGTATAAATGCTAGGATTGTAGGTATGAAGGGACACACCATCCAGTTATCTGTCTATGTAGGATATTTTTGAGCTTTGAGAAGTAGCAAAACAGCTGAAAACTTTATCATTCATTGGGAATTTTGAGCTATTGGAAAGGCCCCAAAAGAAGGCTTGGATTGCATTACTGGTGCCAATAGTTTATCTGGCTAAGACCTAAAAAAATATGTGATGAAAAAATAATTTTTCTAGGTTGAAACTAGAAAATAAAAGGATGGTTTACATTGTTTCCAGGGCAACAGGAAAGATAGGATATCAGCAAGGGCAGTGACAGCTTGTTAGTCACATTTGGAACAGAACTGAAAGGTTATTTAGAAATGAAAGTTTGATAACTTTAAATGGGGCCATATCTGCTGGACAGTTGGGACAGATTTATTTTTGTTTTAGACCTTTGCACCTAATGAAAGGAAAATTCTTCCCCAAACTGTGTAACTGGTTGTTCTGCTTCAGGGGCAATATCAAAGGACAATTAAGACATGGGCCCTGGAAATAGACTGTCTCTAAATCCTGAATTCTTCTATCAGCACATCTGTGACCTAGAGCATTGGCTTTACAAATATGCTCTGGACACCGTGTTCTATTAAAATTATGTTCTGAAGCCTGATCCTAATCGTGGTGCTAGAAGGTGAGGACTTTGAGATGTGCTCGGTCACCAGAGAAGAGCATTCACAAATGGGAAAATAAAAAGCCTAAGTCTTCCTATCTGTCATGGGAGGAAACAGCAAAAAGGCATCATTCATGAATGAGGAAATGGAACTTCACATGTCCCAGGACCCTTGAGTCCCTTCATCATGGACTTGCTGGCTTCTCAAAATTGTGAAGAGTTCAGTCTATTGTGAGGAAACCACCAGCCTGTAGTATTTTTTTCATAGTAGTTCAATATATATATATATATATATATATATATATATATATATATATATATATATTTTATTGAAGTTATGCTACATCTCAGCTTCTACTACTGTGAAATAGACACTAATTTTGTAGGGTTGTGATGACATTTACATGGATAATCATATGTGAATCAGTGAGAGGGGCACATCAGACATTGTCACATAGGAAGGGCTTGGTCCTTTCCTTGATGCCCCAAATGAAGATCATATCTGAGGAGTATGCACTCTTTATCACGGAGTCAAAGATTACTATTTTCTTGAGACTATTGCAAACATTTACTAATGTATTTGTTCCCCTATGACATATACAGAAGCAAATGTTTGAAGTGGATATCTACTCTAGGATTGGGAATTAAATTAATATGTCATTTTAAGAAGCAAATGAGAATAGGACAGAAGACATTTGCACATATTTAAAAACTAAAAGAGTAAATACTGCTTGGTGAACCTTTTGTTTCAATCACTGAAGTATGCATCTCTCCGACACAGTGGCTCATTTGTTTCTCTCTGTGAGTTATAGTCAATACGTTTGAAAGCAACCACAGTAGAATAATGGTCTATAAAGAAATGAAGCTATTGGTCTTGTTGAAATTCTACCCAGAACATTAAGATGCTGCAGTGGGAAGAAGTCTCATCAAGCTGTGTCAAATTCATGTGGGAAATAAACAGAGGACAAGGAAATATGCAATTAAGGAAGTTTTTCATTTAGGAAACATTTGTTGAGGAATGCCAGAATCAGGTATACCTTGTGGTTACTAAGAAGCTTTTTTTTTTGTTTTTTTTTTTTGTTTTTTTTGTTTTTTTTTGTTTTTTTGTTTTTTTGAGACGGGGTTTCTCTGTGTAGCTCTGGCTGTCCTGGAACTCACTCTGTAGACCAGGCTGGCCTCGAACTCAGAAATCTACCTGCCTCTGCCTCCCGAGTGCTGGGATTAAAGGCGTGAGCCACCACTGCCCAACTTGCTAAGAAGTTTTAAAGAGGAAAAAAAATCTTTTTTATCCTTTTCATGTGTACACATTTTGTAGGGGAATTTTTTCTGTATTTTTAAATAAAGTATCTATATGCCTAGTACAATTTGCAACACATTTACGTTTAATGGTTGATACATGAATTAAAGTAGTTAGCATGAGGGAGATTCATTAGTGTAATTCTTCAGTAATTGCTTATATTGAGATGCAAAGGTCTGAATCCTTAGAGAGAATTTAATGTTACATTTCCACGATTATCTTCTGCGGAATTAGCTATTTATCACTTTTATTTACATGGCTGTTCCCCTGAGATGAGAAGTAGAGTGAGGCATAAAGACAGATATTGCATCAGGTCTTTGGGGCTGCTTATAGAGAAATGTAGAACCAAACCTAGAATTTTGTCATTTTGCAGTAGTAGCATTCTTGGTGGGAGAATTCTTTGTTATGAAACTGACCTGTGTTCTGGGGAGTTCTGAGCACCGTGTATGTCTTTTTCTCAGAGATGGCTGGGCAATTTGTGCTTCTAGTTGAGGAGGAAAGCTCCTGCATACGTACATGTGTCTTATGCGGTTACCTTTCCCCCCTGTTTGTTTGCTTGAGGTTTCTTGTGTCTTGGTTTCTGTAAACGGTGACAATACAAATAGAGTTCTATTCATTTTTAAATAATACCCCTGTTTGTATTCTAAAGAGAGAGAAAGAAGTTCTGAGGTTGGATGGATGAGGAGGATCTGGTAGAAGATGAGGGCGGAGAAACTATGATCAGAATATATTGTACAAAAAAAAATCTATTTTAACAACAACAACAGCAGCAGCAGCAACAACAACACCAGTGTAAACCTGTAGTCACTGTAAAATGTCCTCTAGCCCAGGGTTGAGAAACAATATTGCTTCTGCTTTTAGTCAGCCATGAAGAACATTGTATAGCCTTTTTTTTTGGTAAACATTCAAATGCAAATTCCTACATAAGTATTATTGAGAAGAAGTCTAAGGAAAATGAGTGGAGTTGCTATTATCAGTCTAACTTCAGCCCTACTGGTTCTATGGTCATGAGTTCATTTCTCAGCACATTCATTCTTTTCTATATTAGGAAGGAAATCAAACATAAGACTGAGTCATCGTGTCTCATGATCTGACAGTTACATGTGCAAAACACTAGTTGTTGCTAACAGTCCACTGACATTTGGGAACATGAGAGTCCTCTCTATTCTTATGCAACAGTGACTGACCTCAGTAAGAGCCAGGTAATGAGAAAAAAATAAACAGTGCAACAACAGACCATCCCTTCACATACATTATCTTAGTGGATGCAAAATTCTCCACATCACTGCCTGTCCAAAGCCCTGAACTAGATGCTAATAGAAGTTATAATTTGCCTTTTACTAATTTATTTATTTATTTTAACAAAAATAAATAAAATGTAGTTTTTCCCTTTTTCTTTTTTTTTAATTGAAAATTTTATTTATTTACATTTCAAATGTTATCCTCTTTCCTGGTTTCCCCTCTGGAAACCCCCTATCCCATCCTCCCTCCTCCTGCTTGTATGAGGGTGCTCCCCCACCCGTCCACCCACTCCCGCCTCCCTGCCCTGGCATTCCCCTACATTGGTGCACTGAGCCTTCCTAGGACCATGGGCCTCTCCCATTTATGTCCGACAAGGCCATCCTCTGCTACATATGAGGTTGGAGCCATGGGACCCTCTATGTGTACTCTTTGGTTGGTGGTTTAGTTCCTGGGATGTAATTTATTTTTACAAACAGGTTTTCTAGCTTAAAAGGGGTTCTTCTTACTGCAACTGTGTTCCTAGTCATTGAATAAAATACTGACTTCCATAAAAAATGCCAGCCAGTAGAACACACATGTTAAAATGTCATTGAGATCACACAATAAAAATATATCTTATGCCAAATTTCATGCATTTGAGTCATTTTCCCTAGATGTGGTGTTCTCAGAACACATGGTTTCTGCCCTCAATAGCATGGATAGGGGTAAAGAAATTAACAAGATCATGAAGCATGTTTTAGGCCAATCTTGGAAGTAAACACCTTCCTTTTGCTCTAAGTCTATGGTCTCATCTAAGTGCAACAGATGGGGAAATATGAAGCACCAACTGTTTAGGATGAAAATGACATGATGTGTTGTACAGCAAGCATCATCTTCCAGAAACTATGTAGTGGGGTTCAATCTAAGACAAGCAGAAAATAGTTTTGTAGAAGTCTTGATTTCTTCAATAATGGTAGGCACCTATCAAATTCTTCTACATTCCTACCATCATATTTGGGTACCAGGAATGCAGTGACACCTTTGTTAAGATGCTGTGTCAAGAAAGAAACAAACCCAGGAAAGCCACTGTTTGCCCTGTGAACTGAGACACCCCACCAAACCTCATGCTGGACAAAGTGCATATTTAAGGTGAGATCAGAGTATGCTGCCACCTGGTAAAGAAGGAAAATAAAGAGTGATGACTTTAGGAGAGAGAGAGAACTGAATATCCTCAGGAAGGCATAGATGCAAGGGCATGTTTCTCAATGGAGGAGTTCTAATTGATGAAGTTCTCAGGCATTTCCATTTTCTGAGACTGGCTAGAAATGGCACAATGAGCTTTTGGCCTCAATTTCAGCTTCAAAACAAAGAAGGAAAGGTAGCCCTGTAGGCTTGGGAAGCAGAAGGAAAAAGAAATAACATTGTTCCACTTTCTTTCCATGAGAGTCTTCTCTTTCAGACTCACATTGTTCAGTAGTCACTATATACACAGACCTGGATACAAAGAAAACAGTCATACAAGGAGCCTTACCCTTACATTGAAAGGACAGGCACAGAGCTAACTAACTGGCTAACTCATTAGATGGATGGATCAAACAGAGAAGTCTTGAGCTACAAAATCCAGAGAGACTTTTACTTATAGTTATAAAAATAGTCGTGACCATTAGAATGAGTAAAGACAGCTTTATGGATGGCAGAAGAATTCTCATTTTCTTTAAGGAGACCTGTGTAACAGAAGTCAATGAGAAATCTTAGTTCTAGGAAGGGATTTTGTAGGAGGTTGGGATAACTTCTTCAGTTACGTGAAGGATATGGAATTCATTTATCGTGTAGAACAGAGCAGGTGCTCTATTGTAACAAAGGGTAGGATGGTCAGATGAGTAGGCCTCCTCTTAGGGGCTTAGTACAAGACCATTGTCTCACACACACAGTATCTAACCTTATGTTGTAATATATAGACCAATAAGCCACTTTGAAAACCAAGAGGTTGTAAGAGCTAGTTTGTGGTTTAGACAACATGGTGCTGATACGCATATTTGGCATGAGTTAGCTAATATGTGTATGACACTAATAAAAGTCAGGAAAAATGGCTGACACAGATAAGGAACTCCAAAGTAAACAGCGCTCAAATCTGTTACAAAACTTTATTTTGTCAGTGTGCACTTCTGTGTGATTCTGTGTGCATTAATAAAGCCTTGAGGTCAGATACATGAAACGTTGAGTAAGATTTCATCCTTGCCATGCTGCCTGCCTGTCTGTCTGTCTGTCTGTCTGTAGGCCTCTGTACCTATCATCATGAAGCTTGTGTGCTGCCCACTGGTGTGCAGCTCATGTATGTTCGTGTGTGCCTGGTTGCCTAGCAGCCTTCACCCCAAGTGAGTAAAGCATGCTTGTCAGTCTATGACTACTCAAATTCCCTTCAAGTTCTTAACCTCCTGTGACCCTCCTCTGTCCCCTGCATCTGAGCACGGACCTCAGCCATATTGGAAAGTAATTTTACTTGCTCAGGCTAAATAAGCTAGAGAGATCTTTGTTCTTTCATTGACAAGCTATATAAGAATCAAAAGTTTTCTGGATAAGTTATCATCTACATCAATAAAATTCGATTTCCCACTGAAAGTGAAAGATGTACTTGACCATTAAACAAGTGCTTTAAACAGAGTAGCATGTTTGCAAAAGACACGGGCAGCAGCTTGCAAGATTTGATTTGTTGAATCTGTGAAAAGATTGATATAACCCTATTATTTATGGGCTCACCATGGAAGTTGCAGAATATCCTTTCCTGTCGAGGAAAAAAAGAACAAAGGTAATTTTTCCACATGCCCTGTTTAAATCAGTTCTCTAGAGTTAGAAATACTTGGAATAATAAAAACCTCATGCCCATGAGGACTGGAGACACAGCTTAGCTAGTGACCACATGAAGACTCACAGCTGCCCAGGGAATCCAATGTCCTCAACGTGGGGGTGGTTATTAATACCAATAAACAAGACACAGTATAGAAAGAGATAGAGTGGAGGTACAAGTTAGGAGTTGTTGTGTTGCTGTGATCAAATACATTGTATAGTTGTATAATTATAATTGTATGATTGCATAAATTCTTCAAAAATATTATTTAAATTAAAAAATAAATTCTCATATCTTTTTCATGGTGGGAATGGAAGTGATTTCTTTCAAGTGCTTGGTGAATTTATCTTGAACATTTTTTTCTGCTGTCCTTTTCTTTCACTATGTCCTATGCTCTCCTCAGACCTTTGAACACCTCCAAGGATTCTGTAATATGTGTGCTATACAGAATCTGGGTTTTCTATGTGTGTGCAAAAAAGGAACTGTTCTCTGTTATAGAATTTGAGACTTAAAAATAAAACAAAAGAAATGGAATGAAGAGGGTATCAATACCATGAAAGGAAAGAAAACCAAGTAGACTCAACTATAAGTCAATGGAAGTATTTCTCAGCTTGCATCCCTTCTGATGTAAAAGTTCCAGTTCCCCCTTCCATGTTCACGTGTCAACTGATACTGCTATTGTTCTGGTCTTCTTTTGTAGCCATTCCTGAGATAGAATGTTTTACCACAGACTTCCTGGGATTTTTTGTTCTTAATATCTTGCTGTCAGTTGAGGAGAGAGCATGGGAGAGATTGGAGGGAAGGAAGGGAATGGGGAAAGGATGTAATGCCACTTCAATTAAGGACACATTTCAAAAAGCCCAGTCCTCAGAAAGTAATGCCTCTAACTTGTCCTTGTTCTAATACTCTGATTTGTCCATTAGAGGACATTCGACTTCCTATATCACCACTGAATTCCCAGCTATCTCCTTTCTTTTATATGCAGTCATTCATTGCTTTTCGTCATCCAGGGCATAGATCTTTGATTCCTCCTCACCTAAAAGTCTAAATAGGAGCAGAATTGAACAAATATACCATAGAAGGGTTCTGCTTTGTGATGTCACCTAAATTATGCACTGGATTTATTTCATCCTTCACTGGATGACAACACATAAATGAGCATTAGTGAGCAGAATGTCTGAACCTTTTTTCCTGGGCACAGATAAATGTGCATGATAGTTCACATGCTGTTTTAGAGACTAATCCAAGGAAAGTTTAAAGAAAAACATTTAGGTGTCAAGATTAGCTAAAAATTATAAAAATGTGTTAAAATGACTTTAAGAAGTTTTGCTTTTGTCTTTTATTCAAAAGTAAGATTTTGTGGAATGAGATCCTTTTGAGCAAGATGTCCATTAAATACCATATTGCAAGAGAAAAAAATCACTGTTTTGTGTCTAGATTATAGATGCCAATATTTTTGCCTTTTGTTCATTGATGACAGACTGATCCTTTTTGGATGTAAATTCAATTTATTTTATAAGACTAAAGGATCACACTAAACATATACACACATCAATATGAGAGAGAGAGCACATACATGAGAGCACACATGCATGAGAGAGAGAGAGAGAGAGAGAGAGAGAGAGAGAGAGAGAGAGAGAGAGAGAGAGAAAGATGTGTTTTTGACAAGTAATGAAAGTATTATGAGGAAAAAATGTATGCATGTGTATCTACAATAAGAGAAAGAAAAACATAGAATACCTGTCTCAAATTCCATAATTGTTGAATGGAACTTCTTGTATCTCTTTTTCTTTAGTTCTGCTTCTGATATATTCTATCAGAAATGATTTCAGGAAGATCATGATGCCTTGAGTATGCTAATAAATTTTCTCATTCTTGCATCTCAGAAGACAACATCTTGGACAGGTATTTATCCCTTTAAAGAACACTTCACAACATGGAAGAGACCTTGATGCCTGGTAGGGCATTGTACCTGCCCAGGATGCACACTGAATCACCACTGAGTAGTAGTGGGTGATTGGTACCTCCTGGTTGGGCTTGAGCATTATGAATACTGTTGAGGCATCTTTAGGCCCTTGAAGGATTATTTAGCAATATTCTTTAAGAAACTGAAGTTCATGGCAGGGTGTAGAGGCAATCAGACAATAGAACTGAATTTTTGTGCTATTGTAGTTTGATTTTTCTGTATTGTCTGGTGGAGCTTTGTGATTTAATTTTGGTGGTACCGACAAAGTTCCAAGCTTATTAAAGGCAAGCTACCTTTTCCTGGAACTCAATTTTAAGTAGAATACAAGCCCTACAGGTTTTTCATTAAGCACCCATTGTTGAGAAAGACATTTCTTTTTCAAATAACTCATCCAATTTTCATCAAATTTGCATAATTCATGTCATTTATCAGCATGTCTCAATCTCAAGTAATAGAAATCAACTCTGGGTTCAGTTTATGAGACGGGACAGGGTAAGGGTTACACTGAGAACCTTAGTTGCCTATAGATGGAAGAATTTTCTGTATTTCTGCTACTGGGTGATTGGTTCATAGTACTGCTGCTTTGCCTAACCACACTCAGCAATCCAAACAGGATTCTGCCTTTGTTTACCTCAGGAACCTTCTGTTACTCGAAGGGACGAGAATTCATTTTTTAAACTATAATTTCTGTGCCAAGTGTTCTGATTATCTTAACACTTTTGGAAAAATCTTTAAAGTATTTTTCCTATAATTCCATGTTGTGAATGAGAAATTCATCAATTCTTTGGCCCTACAGTCCCATTGTCCACAAGCTATGATCTAGATTACTAGCCTCTGGCTTGCTCTTCTACTCATTCAGAATATTATTAGTTATTTGAATCCTACACTGAGGTTTTGTTCACCTAAGTCTTTCTTCACATGGATGATCCTCAAAATTGAAAGGTAGAGAAAATATGGAGGTTTTAGATTGTTTGTCTGTATATTCCCATTAATGCGTAGGGTGCTGTCTGTGTGATTCTGCTGATGCGGGTGGTTCCAGTGTCCCACTTTGAATAGCAAACTTTTTACCCAGAATGCTCACTGCTCACTTCTCTGATCCTTTTCTTCTTTCTTTTGATTCCTTTTTAAAGGCCATATACAAAGCAGTTCAGGTATTTACTGGCTGAAAGAGGAGACAGTTGCCAAGTCAGAAGAGCAGGTCTTCCTATGAATGAGACGTTCTCTGCTCCTTTCCCTTCAGTCTGCCATCTTCCTTAGCTTATAACTTAGGCTTAGTAACACTTATCCTCTGTATGACATCGTTCTGGATGCATGAGTGTGAGAATATGCGACTGGGTCTGTAGACAATCATGCAGAGTCAGGAATCTAAGTACATTCTAGTAGGTAGACACTTTCTATCAATAGGCTCTGAGAAACTATGGCTCATACACTGTTCTTTTTCCTTTTAGAGGTCTCTGAAAGAGGAAGAAAGTGCTTAAGGTGATAGCTAAATTGAAACTATTCCTTGAATATCCTGCCCTAATAATGAATTGAACCTCTGGAATGGTAAGCCAGCCCCAGTTAAATGTTGTTCTTTAGAAGAGTAGCAGTGGTCATGGAGTCTCTTCACAGCAATGGAAACCCTAACTAAGAGAGTATCTTACTTAGCTTTCTATTGCTATCAGAAGCACCATGCCCATAAGCTACATGGACAAAGCTTTATTTTGTTTACACTTCCACTTTGCAGAGCATCATGGAAGGAAATTAGAACAGGGACCTGGAGGCAGAAACAGATAGGGAAGCTATCAGGGAATTAGCTGACTACTCTGCATGGTTTGTTTAGACTGCATATTTTCTTTTTTCTTTCATTAATTTATTTATTCACTTTACATCCCAGTCACAGCCTCCCCCTTCCTCTCCTCCCAGTCCAACTCTCACAAATCCCTCCTTCTATTACTCCTCCCCTTCTCTGAGAAGAAGAAGAAGAAGAAGAAGAAGAAGAAGAAGAAGAAGAAGAAGAAGAAGAAGAAGAAGAAGAAGAAGAAGAAGAAGAAGAGGAAGAAGAAGAAGAGGAAGAAGAAGAAGAAGAAGGCCTCCTTGGGTACTAATCTGTTCTGGGAAAAATGGCAGCAGGATTAAGCACATCCTCTTCCTCTGAGACCCATGCACACAGTCCAGCTAGGGTACGGGGATCCAACAGAAGGCAACAGAGTCAGAGACAACCACTGCTTCAGTTGTTAGGGGACCCAAATCAACACCATCTTAGTTAGGGTTTTATTGCTGCAAAGAGATACTATGACCAAGACAACTCTTATAAGGACATTTAATTGAGGCTGGCTTACAGGTTCAGAGGTTCAGTCCATTATCATCAAGGTGGGAGTATGGCAGCATCCAGGCAGATATGGTACAGGCAGAGCTGAGAGTTCTACATCTTCATCTGAAGGCTGCCAGCAGAATATTGGCTTCCAGGCAGCTAGGAGAGGGTCTTATTTCCATATCCACAGTGACACATCTACTCCAAAAGGCCATACCTACTCTAACAGGACCACACCTTCTAATAGTGCCATTTCCTGGGCCAAGCATATGCAAACCATCACAAATATCAAGCTGCACATCTGTTTCAAATGTATAGTCGTGTAGGTTCAGCCCCTGCAGGCCGTTTGGTTGGTGGTTCAGTCTCTGTGAGGCCCCATGGGACCAGATTAGTGGACTCTAGATCTTCTTATTGTGTCTTTGACCCCTCTGGTTCACTCAACCGTATCTTCCACTCTTTCACAAGAATCCCTGAGCTCCCTTCTGATGTTTGCCTGTGGGTCTCTGCCTCTGTTTCTATCCATTTCTGAATGAAGCCTTTTGGAAGACAGTTACAGGGGCATTTTGGTCTTTTCTCTTAATTTTGCACACAGAAAAACAAATCTAGCTTATCTGGCTGTGTATGAAACTGAAGCTCATTGGATACTCACATACATATTAGCAGTAAAAGCTAGAACTGAGGCTTCTTCACCCTGATTTCTATCATCCTTGTGGTAGATATAAATCTAGAATTTCCTGGAGTATAATTTTCTATTATTAATTGATTACTTTTCATTCAGAAGTTTCTAAAATCACCATTACATGCTTTATCATTGATCAAATCATCAGCATAATATTTATCATTAAAACCAAAGGGATGCCCTGGCTCTCTCCTGGGGAAGATGAAGTCTAGATGGATTGATTCTATTACTTCCCAAGGTCACACGTGAAGGGAGCTCAGTCCACTGTGGAACATTCACTTCCTGTTTAGAGCAATATTTAATAGCACTCTATAAACAGTTTTAAAGACAAATTTGATTTTCAAAAGAATTTCATTTTCTCTGTTATTAAAAACAACCCAGACCTCGATTTGACAAACCCTCTGGCTAGGTTCCACATTTCTCCAGCCTCTGAAAGTCTGATTAGAAACTGAAATGTGCTTTGGGGGAATGAGTGTGTACTCTCAAATTCCATTTGGTGTTTTTCCTCACTTGGAGAACAGATGAGAGAGTTTTCAATGAACCCCTGTATTGATATCCTTTCATCGTGGTAAGAGCCATGTCAGCCTCCATTCCTGAGTTCTCCAGTGGATAACTGGATAACTGATAACTGCATGGAGAGAGGCTTACAGAGCTGTGTCATTGACAGAACATAGTCAGGTTTTAAATCATGTCTCATATTTTCTTACCACCACAATATTCACAGGGCTAGATTTTTTCCACCTTGAATTGGCTTATTTCTTGTTTTTTTTTCCTATAATTTATTTTTTATTTACATCCTGATCACAGCCTCCTCCTCCTTCCAGCACCACTTAGAAATCCCTCCTCCCACCCACTGTATCCTCCCTTTCTCCTCAGAGAAGGGAGAGCCCTCTTTGTGTATTACCAGAACTAGGCGCATCCTCTCCCACTAAAGCCCAACCATGCAGTCCAAGCAGGAGGAAAGGGAACCAATGGCAGTGAATAAAGACCAAGACAACCTCTGCTCCACTTGTTATGGGTCAGACATGAAGATCAAGCTGCACAGTTGCTACACATGAATAGGGGGGATATGTCCAGACCTTGAATGCTTCCTGTTTGGTGGCCCTGTCTCTGTGAGCCCTGATGGGCTCAGGTTAGTTGACTCTGTAAATTTTCTTGTGCTGTCCTTGACCTCACTGGCTTGCTCAATTCAGTCCCTCACTCTTCTACAAGACTCCCTGAGCTCTGCCTGATGTGTGGCTGTGGGTCTCTGCATCTGCCTCTATCTGCTGCTGGATGAAGCCTCTCAGGAGACAGATGTGCTCAGTTCCTGTCTGCAAGCATAGCAGAGTATCATTAATAGTATCATGGGTTGGATCTCTCACTTGGGATGGATCTCAGTTTGGGAAAGTCATTGGTTGGATGTTCTCTGAACATCTTTTAGGTAAGACAAATTTGGGGTTGAACTGATGCCCCCTTCCTCCCCTGGATGTCTTGCCCAGCTATTAGGGGTAGGCACTTTAGTTTCTATACCACCTTTGGTAGGAATCTCAGCTAGACTTACCCCTATAGACTTCCCATACAGTCTCCTGTCCCATGCCTCTAGCTAGTCTCAGAGATGCCCCCACTAATTTCCATTCTCACTCTCAGCCTTTCCCTGCACTCCCCTTTCCCTATACCTGGTCATCTTCTCAGTTTCCTTCCTCACCTCTTCTCCTACACAGTTTCCTTTCTATCTCCCTCTGAAGACTGTTTAGTTTCTCTTTCTGAGTGAGATTCTCACAACCTCTGCTGGGAAGTCTTTATTACCCAGTTTCTTTGGGTCCGTGGATTATAACATGATTATTCTACACTGTATAGCTAATGTCCACTTATAAGTGAGTACATATCACACATGTCTTCCTGACTCTGTGTTACCTCCCTTGGGATAATACTCTCAAGTTTCTTACTGTGGTGGTTTGAATATGCTTGGCCTAGGGAGTGGCACTATGAGGAGCTTTGGTTTTAATATTAAAAAATATTAGAGGCCTTTGTTTTTATAGTATTCCATTATGTAGAAATATCCCATTTTCTTTATCCATTCTTCAGTTGAGGGACATCTAGGTTGTTTCCAGTTTTTGGCTATTATGAATAAAGCTTTTATGAACATAGCTGAGCAAGTGTCTTTGTGGGATGGTGGAGCATCTTTTGGGGCCCAGGAATGGTACAGCTGTGTTGATTTCCAAAGTGACTGTACATGTTTGTACTCCCACTAGCAATGGAGGAGTGTTCTTGCTCCACATTCTTGCCAGCACATGCTGTCATTTGAGTCTTTGATCTTACCCGTTCTGATGGTGTATGACGGAATCTCAAGGTCATTTTGATTTGCATTTCCTCAATAACTAAGGATTTTGAGCATTTCTTTCAGTGCTTCTCAGACACTAAAGAGTCCTTTGTTAGGAGTTCTCTGTTTAGCTTTGTACCTATTTTTTAATTGGGTTATTTGGTTTGTTGGTCTAATTTCCTGAGTTCTTTATATGTTTTGGATATTAGCCCTCTGTGCAATGTAAGGTTGATGAAGGCCTTTTCCCAATCTGGAGGTTGCCATTTTGTACCATTTTTAGTACAGATTGTGTCCTTTGCCTCATATGAGGCTTTCAGCTTCATGGGGTCCCATTTCTCAGTTGTTGATCTTAGAGCCTGAGTTCATGGGTGTTCTGTTCAGGAAGGTGTCTTCTGTACCAATGTGGTTAAGCTATTCCCTACTTTGCCTTCTATTAGATTTAGTGGATCTGGTCTTATGTTGAAGTCCTTGATTCACTTGTTCTTATTCTGTGCAGGGTAATAAGTATGGATCTCTTTGCATCTTTCTACATGCAGACATCTAGCTAGACCAGAGGTATTTGTTGAAAATGCTTTCTTTTCTCCATTGTATGCATTTGCATTCTTTGTCAAAAATCAAGTGTCCATAGGTATATGGGCTTATTTCAGGATCTTTGATATGATTCATTGATTAACCTGTCTTTTTCTGTATTGATACCATGCTGTTTTTATTACTATTGCTTGGTTAGAGTTACACCAAGGTAATTTATATTATTTGTGGCTATTGTAAAGGGTCTTGTTTCCCTAATTCCTTTCTCAGACTGTTTATCATTTGTCTTAAGAAGGGCTATTATTTTTTTGAGTTAGTTTTGTATCCATCAACTTTGCTGATATTGTTTATTAGTTGTAGGTGTTCTCTGGTAGGATTTTTAGGATCACTGATATAAACTGTCATTTTATCTGTGAATAGCTATACTTTGACTTTTTCTTTCCACTTTGTATCACCTTGATCTTCTTTAGTTCTCTTATGCATCTAGCTAGAACTTCAGATTCTATGTTGAATAGATATGGAGAGAGTGGGCAGCCTTGGCTTGTCCCCAATTTTAATGACATTGCTTTAAGTTTCTTTCCATTTAATTTAATGTTGACTATTGGTTTGCTGAATTTTGCTTTTACTATTATTAGAGATATACCTTTTATGTCTCCAAGACTTTTAACATGAAGAAGTATTAGATTTTGTCAAAGGCTTTTCAGCATTTAGTGAAATAATCATGTGATTTTTTTTTCTTTGAGTGTTTTTTAATATGGTAGGTTATGTTGATGGATTTTTTTTTATACATATTGAACAAAGCCAGTGTTCCGTGATGAAGCCTACTTGATCATGATGTACTTAGATTCAGTTTGAGCATATGTTATTGACTATTTTTGCATCAATGTTCATAAGCGAACTTGGTCTGAACTTTTCTTATTTTGTTGAGTCTTTGTGTGGTTTAGGTATCAGGGTGTTTGTGGCCTCATAGATTGAGTTTGGTCCTATTCCTTCTGTTTCTATTTTGTGGAATAGTTTGCAGGGTACTGGTTATAGGACTGTTTAAATAGTTTACTTGGTCTTGATTTAACTTTGGTAAATGGTATCTATCTAAAAAAATCATCTATTTTATTTACATTTTCCAATTTTGTCTGTACAGACTTTTGAAGTAAGACCTAATGATTCTTTGGATTTCCTCAGTGTCTCTTGTTATGTTTCCTGTTTCATTTCTGATTTTGTTAATTTGGATGCTGTCTCTGTGCTTTCAGTTAGTTTTGCTAAGGTTTTAGATGTTCTATCGATATCTGTTAGGTCCATAGATTCAAAACCTTGATTAGTTTCATTTCTCTATATAGTTTCTGTCTCTATGACATATCCTTTGGTGAAAATGGCATTGAAGTCTCCAACTACTAATGTATGGAATTCAATGTGCGATTTAACTCTTAGTAATGTTTCTTTTATGAATGTGGGTGCATTTGAGATTGGGGCATATATATTCAGAATTGAAATGTCATCTTGGAGGATTTTTCCTTTGATAGGGAATTCTCCTTCCTATGTCTTTCGATTAATTTTAGTTGAAAGTCTATTTTATTAGATATACGAATGACTTCTCCAGCTTGCTTCTTGGGTCCATTTGCTTGGAAAACTTTTCTTTCAGCCCTTAATTCCAACGTAATGTCTATCTTTGTTGCTGATGTATGTTTCTTGTATGCAGCAGAATGATCAATCCTGTTTTTGCATCTACTCTGTTAGCCTGTGTCTTTTTATTGGTGAATTGAGTTCATTGTTGTTGAGACATATTAATGATGAGTAATTGTTAATTCCTCTTATTTAGATCCTGCTGCTGCTGGTGGTGGTGGTGGTGGTGGTGGTGATGGTGGTGGTGGTGGTGATGTTTGCATGTGTGTGTGTGTATTTGTATCTGTGTGTCTGTGTACATATGTGTGTTTATTTGTGTGTGTATCTATGTCTCCCTGTGTTTGCTTCCCTTATCTTGTTTTCAGTGGTTTGAAATTATTCATTTCCTGTGTTTTCTTGTGTGTAGTTAACCTCCTTGGGTTGGAGTTTTCCTTCAAGTATTTTCTGTAGGACTGGATTTGTGGATAGATATTTTTAAATTTGGTTTCGCCTTGAAATATCTTGTTTTTTTTCTATCCATGGTGATTGAGAGGTTTTCTGGATACAGTAGTCTAGATCAGCACTTGTGGTTTCTTAGTCCACATCCTTCTGGATTTTATAGTCTGTTGAGAAGTCAGGTGTAATTCTGATAGTTCTGCCTTTGTATATCACTTGGTCATTTTCTCCTCGCAGCATTTAATATTCTTTCATTGTTCTGTAGATTTGTGTTTTGATTATTATGTGGTAGGAGGATTTTCTTTTCTGGGTCAATCTAATTGGTGTTCTGTAAGCTTCATGTATGTTTCTAGACATCTCTTTCATTAGGTTGGGTAAGTTTTCTTATATGATTTTGCGGAAAATATTTACTGGTCTTTGTAGGTGGAACTCTTCTCTTCTCTTCCTATTAATTTTAGGTTAGGTCTTTTCATAGTACCCCAGATTTCCTAGATGTTTTGTGCCAGAAATCTTTTAGATTTAACATGTGCCTATTGTATCAATTTCTTCTATTGTATCTTCTACTCCTGCAATTCTCCTAGCTTATGTATTCTGTTGGGGATGCTGTGTCTTTTGTTTCCGTTCTCTTTCCTAGTTTTTCCATCTCCAAGATTCTATCAGATTGTGTTTCTTTATTTCTTCTATTTCCATTTACAGGTCTTTAACAGTTTTATTAATTTTTCTTAACCTTTTAGATTGTATTTTCTGTATTTCTGTAAGTGATTTGTTAGTTACTTCTACTTGTTTGATTGTATTTTCCTATATTTCTGTAAGGGATTAATTCATTTCCTCTTTAAAGACATCTGTCATCTTTGTATGGTTGAATTTAAAGTCATTTCTTGTTTTTCAGTTATCGTAGTGTATCTAGGGCTTGCTTTAGTGGGACAGCTTTGCTTTGAAGGTGCCATATTGCCATGGGTCTTTAGCCATGTGGTTGTTCCTGGATGTTCCTGATGTGGCAGGAATAGGGAAGGCAGTCTTAATCTAGATGTTCCAAGTGCAGCAGGCTTCCTGTGGGCAGCCTTAGGCTGATGGTTCTTGATGTAGCCGGCTTAGATGTTCCTTGTTCAGTGGGCCTTGTATTGCCTTGTTTGGTGGTCCTGGATATCCCTTGTTACATATGCATGATGGAAGCAAGTAGAGCAGTGGCCAGACAATGGGGCTCCAGGGATAGCCCACCTAGATCTTTTATTGTGTTACACACACACTCCTGTTATAATAAGTACTTCAGGCAAATGAAATTCAGAGAAAATTAACTTGTTTCAAATTTTACAATAATTAAATGTCAGGAGTCAGATTGTCAATGAAACATAAGCTGGCTCTAAAATTACTTTTGGCTACTCTATTATGACATTGGTTTCTTTATCATGGTATTAGCTTTGTCTCAGTCCTCATAACTCTTAATTTCTTGATTTATGACTTGGGAGGTCTTTTTTTTTTTTTTTTTTGCATGTTCTTTAAATTTTATTTAGTTACATTAATCTCAAGGTATATTTAAATTAATATTAAAAGATGTCAGTGAGTTCCTATGTAAGTTCCTAACCAATAACATTGAATCGCTGTCAGAAGACTCTCTTGGGGTAGTTCTAAGTTGATATGTGGCAAGTTATACTTTAGGAATTCCATGGCTGAATCATTTCAGACAAGCTTCCTTTACCCCAGCAGTTGTTTTCATGACTAACATGTGCCAATCAGCCAACTTGAAGACTAAGCCTTATTGATATAGAATTCTGAAATTGATTTAAGAGAGAAATACCTGAAATATTAATCTGGAATCTAAGAAATATTACTTTTTGAAACTCATTGCAAAGAAACTAGTATTGTTTTGGGTTTCTTAGAACTTTTAACCTTCAATTTGAAATATTTTTAGCACATGAAATACCAGTTTAAAGGCTAGAAATATAACGAACTTTGTATAAAACTTCTTACATAAGATATTTGAACTACCTGGGAGGGAGTGTGATTTATGAGTATTAATAAGACCTGAGCCTCGAGAATATGAGATTGAATTCATTAAGAATATTATTTTCTTGGATGTCCTCATCTTGCTTTAAGGCTTTACTGTGGAGAATGGAGGAGTCTAATCTTGGAAGGAACTGAGAGGTTACGCCTCTCTCTATGTCTCAGTACTTGAGCAACTGCCAAGGACTCTGTCTCTTTCTTTGTATGGGAGCAGCAATATTTCTGTTTTGAATGTGCCTCAAGGAAGATATGAGCAATCCCCCTGACAGGCTACCAGATGTTTCTGCCAGCCTCACAGCTGTACCCTACTTTTAGAAAACATCTTATACAAAACCAAGGCTTTAAAAATGATTAGATAGAGATTATCTATTTATATGGTAAAAGTATCCTTGTATTCCATAGAAGGTTCAGTGGGGAATTACTTTAAATAGTGCCCTTAATGTGTTTAAAATAAAATTTGATCTATAAACAACATCTCAGAAATAAAGCAAGTGCAGTAAGAGAAGTGTAATTATAACTTTAAAATGACAATTTTATGATTCTTTATATTGGAATATTTATACGGAGATGAATGCTATTCTGTTTCCTTTATACCTCTGTTTTGAATGGTTTAAATTCATGAATCAAAGAATATGTTCATATTACCTCATCATCTGATATTATCGCAATGGGTCATAGTTTATATTGCTTTCAGTATGTCCCCACTGTGACTGGTGACTCTACATGTACCCATTCAATCTGTGAGAAGACAACTAAATGTCCATGTAACAGATAGGACAGGTTGCAAAGATTCTCCAGGATGGCTACATACCATTTAGGGTAGATTCAGGATGGCATTTTTCTTTTTACTTATTTTTTTATTGACAAAATTGTGCCTTTGTCTAATGTGTAACATGATGTGTTTATACTTTTGAACACTCTAGAGTGACTAAATCAATCTAGCTAACTTTTTTTTGTGTGATGAGAACATGTGAATTAACTAGAGGCATAAACCATAGCTATCATATTGTAACATACATCCCTTGTGCTTCTACCTGGAATTTTGTAGACTTTGGCCACCACCACTTCACAGCCCTGCTCCCTGCCTCATAAGGATTTCACCAATTTACATTTCTATGAGGACAGAGCAAGATTGCCTTTTCTCCTCATCCCGTCCTTCACATACCTTTTACTTTATTTATTTTTTGTTAATTAGGGTAGAGTGCAAATGCAGACCCCACTAGCACAAATCACAGCGAGTAGATCTTCCTAAATTAGGGGAAACTCCAGAACTCAGCACAGTCTGAGTGTAATCTATGAGCTTTAATCTGGGAAAACCACTTTTTGTGGTCCTTGTATCTTCAGTACTAGGTAAGTAATGTCATTTTGATAAACTACATTCTAACAAGTTTGAGGTGGTTGGTGATGGTTCATGGCTGTTTTCTATTGGTACTCTCCTGATGATTAGTGACTTTAATGGCCTTTTCATGTATAATTTTTGTCTTTCCTTTATCTTTAAAAAGTAATTTCTGATAGGTTTTGCTCAGGTTTTATATGCATTGACTTTTTCTTCTTTTTGCTTTTGAGTTTCATGAGTTCCTAAAATATTTCAAATATTAACCTTTTTTTCAAATGTATGGCTTACATGCATTTTTGCAATATTATAGATTGACTCTTGGTTGATCATTTCACTTTTGGGAGGCAGCAGCCTTTTGATTTTGTATAATCCCATTGATTTATTTTTGCCTGTGATTTTGGAATGATGTAATCTAGATTCATATTACTATAAGGAATTACCAAGGCAATTATCTTATAAGTAAAACCAGTTTATTTTGGCACATGGCTCTTGAGGTTCTAGCACAAGATCAAGTGGCATCATTGCTCTGGTTATTTGGCCAGGACAGCATGTGACATAGTAAATCACTTACATTAGAAGCCCAGAAGAAGAAGAACAAAACGATGGAGTCTCAAGATTCCCCTCGAGATTTTCTGAATGACTAGTTGGTAAAATAGCTTAAGCTTTTTCATTGACGTTCATGCAGCAATACAAGAGTATGAATCCTCTAGATTACCTAAAATTTTGAGATATTTATGCATATATTTTCTCTGTTATAATTTCTGTGTTTGTGTCCATGTCCATGTGTGTGATGTATGAAAATGTGTGCGTATGCAGGCTCACATGCCCCTGTGTACACATGGGGAGCAGAGGGGTATACTGAGCACTCTCTTTCATCACTTTCTACCTTTCCTCCTAAGATAGGATCTATCTAAAAAAAAATCATATCCAACATGCCCACAGTGCTGAGGGTATAGGCTCACTAGGGCATGCATAGGTTTTTTTAAATTTACATTTCAAGTGTTTTCTCCTTTCCATGTGTCCCCTTTGGAAACCCCCTACCCCATACCACCTCTCCCTGTCTCTGTGAGGGTATTTCCCACCCACCCACCCACCCATTCCTGTCTTCCCTCCCTGGCATTCCTCTATACTGGGGCATCTAACACTCTCAGAAACATGGGCCTCTCCTCCCACTGATGGCCAGCAAGACCCTCCTCTGCCACATATGTGGCCAGCACCATGGGTCCCTCCATATGCATTTTTTGGTTGGT
>CM052705.1:4985346-5035676 GCA_028551405.1 Uromys caudimaculatus
GCAGGCCCTCATGTTTATGCAGCATGAGTGGTGATATACCCTCTGAGTCATGATTCTTACATAAGTTCTTTCTCTGTCACCCTTGTACTTATAATTGTACTATACTTTAAACATATCAAAAGATCTTTTCTTTTATTTTTGAGATTGTAATATAATTACAATATTATTACAATATATTTCTCCTTTCCATTTTTCAAGCTCTCCCGTATACTGATCTTTGCTCTCTTTCATACTCATGGCCTCTTTTATCATTGATTATTGTTACATACATATACATATATACATATATATTCCCTTTGTAGTTTAGTTTTTAATGGTTTTCTAAATTTTGAAATTATAATATGATTACATTTCTACCTTTCATTTCCTCCTTCTGTACTCTTCCATATGCTCTTCTCCACTTTTCTCCAACTTCATGGCCTCTTCTTCATTAACTGTTATTGCATATATATATAGTATTCCTAAATATAAACTGTCTTGTCTATATGTTGTCTATGTGTAATGTTACTTGTTTATATGTTTTCAGGGCTAACAATTTGGTGTTGGCCAAAATTGTGTGCTCTTTCCAAGAGGGACCACTCTTTCTGCTCCCAACTTTCCTTGGTTGCCTATATTTCTTTGTGTGATTGAGACCTTCTGGGCTTTTCCCTTAAAATTTGTCATGTCCATTGGTCTTATGCATGTTCTACACACATTCGGGATAGTTATATTGATAAAACTATATGGATATAGCTAACATTATATCCTTGAGACAATCTCACAGCAAACTCCCTGATTGTCTGCCTCTTTCATTCTTGCTGATTCTCTTCTGCAATGTTCCCTGAGTCTTACGTAAGGGAGTTGTTCTGTAGATGTATCCATGAAGACTGTGCTCCACAACTCTGCATTTTTATTGATTGTGGTCATCTGGAATTTTCTTTGTCTGAAGTCCACTTAGAGAGATGTTAGTTACTGCCAAGGTTTTCATAACTACTGTACCATTAGGATTATTTTGCCATTTCTATCTTTGTTTTGGTTCATAGGTATAACAGCTGGGTAGGATTGTTGGTTACCTTTTTTCTTTGGAAGATTCCATGGGCCTTCATGGTGCTTCAAGTTCAATAAAATCTGGTTCTCATGGAGGATGCACACACTTGAATTTCATCTCAGAAGCCCAAGCCCCATGTCTGAAGAGCATGGTATCTTCAGCAGTAGGGACTTACCTTTCACCTCTAGAGTCACCAAGGATCATAGCAATAGCTCATTTGTTTTGGAAGTCTCTTGGATAACTCTGAGCAAGAATCAAAAGAGGGCTTCTCATGCCAGGGTTGTGTTTTTGTTAGGTAATCTCGTTCTTGGAGAAAGCACTTTCATCTCAGATGAGAAAATTTTATTTAAACAATATATGCATATTTATACATGATTACATGTATATAGGATTTTAAGTGAATAGTTAATTGTATGATACCTTATTACTCTTTCAGATGTGCTTATTTTACTTTATCCCTTTTCCCTATTTTCTGTGTTTATTTCCCTCCCCCTTCATAATTAGAGACCTCATCTTCTCATTTCCCAGTTTAGATCTCTTGGGCTCTGCTATTCCCCTCTCTATTGCTCCTTCACCCTCTCATACACCAGCAGTCATCCCATTTATGTTCCTGGTTTCTGACCTTACTCCACAATCTGTACTCACATCTGAGGACTGGAACTTGACCTTCTGATGAGAGAGAACACATGGCATTTGTCTTTCTTGGTCTGGGTCACTTCACTCAATAGGGTCTTTTCTAGTTCCACCCATTGACTTGCAGAGTTCATGGTTTCATTTTTCTTTGTAGCTAAATAGTATTCCATATATGTATGGACCTCAGGTTTACTATCCATTCATTGGTCGAAGGACATTTAGATTGCTTAAATTTCCTATCTACTGTCAATAGAACAATAAATAGCACTGAGCATTTGTGACATCTACGGAGTGAAATGTCAAGTCCTTTGAGCATGTGCCAGGGAACGCTGCAACTGGGTAAATTTCTTTTCCATTCAGTGGACTTCCTCTTCTTGTAACTGATGTACGTTTAGCTGCACAGTAGCTGATTTTATTTTCTTAGGTCTCACTTGTCAGTAGCTAACCTTAATTCTTGGGCAAATGGAGTCCTATTGAGTCAGTCTTACCCTATAGCTAAATCATGTAGGGTACTGCCCGTGTTTTCTTGTAGCTGCTACAATGCTTCAGTTTTAGGTTCTTGATTCATTTGGAGTCAGTTTTGTGCAAGGTGGTAGACATGGGCTAATGTGGAGTCCAATTTCATTCTTTTGCATGTGGACAGCTCATATTCCTAGCCCCATATGTAGATCATGCTGTTTTTCCTCCAGTTTATCTTTTCACTTGATTAATTAAAGAAAACACCTCATCCATGTGTTTTGATTTTATAGCTTATCCCTGAATAAAACCCTACCCTTTGGTTCTAACTATAGCCCAAGAAAGAGAACTCAAGGTGAAAGAAAAGGGGGAAAAATAAAGTCTTATAAGCTTCTTACTCAGGAATACTCTGAAAGCATCATTTCTGATATATTTCTAAGAGAACAATGAAGGTAATCGAGACTTTATGACTGGAAAACCTAAGCATATTTCATTCATAGATGGCTTACGGAGGTGATGAGCCTGCAAGAGAAATGTCTTTATGGTCACTGTCAACTGAAGTATGTGCAACCTATTACTCTTTATCTTTTTTGAGTACCTCTTTATCTTTTTTGAGTACCTCTTAAGAACAACGGAAGCAGGCAATGATGCATAAAAAGTCTGGACTTCTGCACTCTCAGACACTGAAAGACTCTTTGGAGATTTATTTATGCCTCTTACCTTCATCTTCATTAAAGCAATGCTTTCCAGCATAGGAACTAAGAGCATTCTATAAGATAGCAGACACCTTAATAATCATCTTTTCCAATTTAAAAATATTGTTTTATCTTCTTTCAAAATGAAACAATAAAGTTTTAAACAGAAAAGAAAACTTAAATGAATCTAATGTCATATCCGCTGTATTAATTTATACTACTGGCTATGTTATTGATGCATCTGATTTTCAAGTTTTTGTTTTAGGAAATAAGAGCCCCTGTGACACCATAAGATCTGAATTTTCTAGGGAAGCATAGAAGGAAATACTCAAAATTCTCTTCATCTTCATAGAAGAATCTCTTCACTACTCATGAAAAGGGTAGTAAACTTTAAATATTATAAAAGAACATTTTCCAAAGCTTGTTATAAGTTTTTATATGGATGATTATAGCTACCAATAGGTTTGTAACCATTTTGGTGGTCATGTTACATTTATATGCATCATATACATATCGTGGCAACATTTTTTATAGAATATTTTAAATTAACCATGTTGAAAGATGATGTCCATATCCCAGATCATTGGGTTCCATTAGGTTTCAATAAAACTAAATGAACTATAACTTCTTTGTGCAGATACTGATTACTAGTACTACTATATTGGATATAAACATATTGGGTATAAAAAAGAAAAAAAAATGTCCTAGTTATATACCTTCTATACAAGGAAGTTAGACCAGGAAGAAGAGACACACAAATGTTCCTAGTTACTGTGTTCTGAACAAGTTTTAACTTATTTACTATAAAAAAAATAATTTCAGTTTTTCCTCTGCTACTCTTTTTCTTTTGTAGGAATTCCAGAAACAAATGACAAGTGCTTCATGCTCCTTCATTCCTGCTTAAATTGGTTTATTCATCTCATCTGACAGAAAGAAACTCTTATTTTAATTATTCTGTTGTGGCATACTGTGTCATTGAGTTCTTTAATAGGTATGCATGTAAGCATGTCTTTACATATTTAAATGATTTAAGCTCACCCAATGCTCATGATCTTATGTCAGTGAGGAGGAGTTTAACAAATTAAGAGATTAATTCCATGTCTCCTTGAAGTTGAACGTCAATGATAATACCTGTTTCCTCAGTGCTCTAGGAGCATATATCCTGCTCCTTATTTTTGGGTAGAAAGCCTCAAATGCAAGTTAGCATTTGAGGAACATACAAGGTTTCAAAAGCAAATTATAATCTGTGCATCTAGGGGAAGGCAGTGGGGAAGACAAATGATAGCAGAAAAAAGCCAATCTTATATTCATTTGTGTGTGTGTGTGTGTGTGTGTGTGTGTGTGTGTGTGTGTGTGTGTGTTGCTTATTGACTATTATATTTGAGCACAAAGTTTTATGGACTCCTAAAAGAAAAAACACATTTCTATGTGTGCACAGCTAGACAAGGGTTTGTCCATCATCCCAAGATGTGCCACACATTATAAAAGTGTTAAGTAATTGGTGTATCGAGAAATTCATCCACTGTGTTGGCCATTTGGAATACCATAAAATGAATCTTGTTATACATCTGGCAATTATATATGAATCACACTCATCAACAGTTTCTCAGAGGTTACTCAGTGCTGCTGAGAGTAGTTAGCATTTAAAAAGAACTCTTTCCCTGCCAAAATGGCTCCAACATCAGAACTACTGATTGGATAATAGTAGGTAGGCTTTATTATTATTTTCTTTCCTTTTTTTTTTTTTTTTTTGTTTTTTCTTTTTTTGATTTTTCGAGACAGGGTTTCTCTGTGTAGCCCTGGCTGCCCTGGAACTCACTATGTAGACCAGGCTGGCCTTGAACTCAGAATTCCACCTGCCTCTGCCTCCCAAGTGCTGGGATTAAAGGCGTGCGCCACCACTGCCCGGCTGGCTTTATTATTTTCAACACAAGGCAGTTAGCATGTAAGCAGAATGCTAGCTACTATCCCTTTATGTGTGTATACTTGGCTTTGTTTTCTTCAGTATGATTAACTGCCTCATGTACAAATATCCAGGGCATCCAGAGAAAGAAACATTTTCTAGACCTCATTCAGTGCACTCTAAACAGCACCTGTTTTCAAACTGAAAATTTGCACTCATTTAACAATGCCTTTCTTTTCCCCAGTGTCAACCACTATCTTTCTCCCTGTCCTATTAAACTTAACTATTGTAGGTATAAGTGGGATTATTCAGTGACTTTTTTTTGTCATTTCTCTGCTTAATACAGTATCTTCAAGGATTATGCATTCTGTAGCACATATCAATTCTAGATTCCCAAAGCTGAAAAATATTATGTAATTTATTAAGTAATATAACAATTATAAAGCATGATTTATAAAGCAATGGATGTTAAATAAAAAGTGCTGTTATGTGTATGTTTCATACTTTGTTCACACATCAATGGACTTTCATATTACATTATTTTTTATTATTTTCAGCCATACTGCTGGAAAATGTCATAGTATTACATTTTCTTTCATTTCATCTATCACTTTCTGCATTATATATATGTTTATAATAAATCTCCAGTATGAATTATGAGTTTCTCAAGGATGGGATTCTTGCGAATCTTGAATATGATTCAATGAGTTAACAGTTTACATCTTTATATGACATAAAAACATAAACTCTATATTCTAGTCTTAGAAACTTTACAAGAAAATTATTATAAATACATACTTAACCCATTAATGTATGCTGTTTATTGGTATGATTTTCACCAATGTATTTGTATTTATAACATCACTAGCAACAAAGTTAATCAAAACCAATTCATGAAATAACTTAATAACTTAGAATATAGACAAAGAGCTATTTTTTAAATGACAGTAATTGAACTTATAAGTTTTGCTTCTCTATCATGTTAGGGTTAAGTTAGTGTAATTTATTATTTTATATAAGAAAGTATACACTTGCACAACTAGTGATTTTTTTAACAGAAGAGAAAATGGTTAGCAGATATCTTTCTATTGTCTATCAATCAATTTGGACAATATTTGAATTCAAATATACTTATTAATGTTTCTAATTCTTGAAATGCTCTCTTAGGGGAACAAACCCTATTTTTATATTTTTCAGTTTGTTTCCTTTTTTATTTTCCAGGCATAAATTCTTTTTAAATTATTTGTAAATAACTGTAAACTATTTTAATAGGTTCTTCCACAGAGTATGAGCTCCAACATATCAGAAATTATGACACATCCAGCTCATTCACCTGTTCTCCTTCTCCAGGGGCCACTGCTGTCACTGATTTGGTGTCAACATCATGTGGCTGTCCTTTGGATGCTTCATGTAGCAGTTCACTTCAGCCGTCTCCGCTAGCATTCCCATTACCACACTTACAATGCCGTCTTACTGTTGTGATGGCTATGTAAGATTGTGGCTTGTGGTTGAACCGTAATTATCAAGCCAGACCATTATTGATCAACATTTAGATTGCTTCATTTTGCTTTGAGTCTTCAAACTGCAACTTCAATGAATATGTTTGCATTATATCACTTTTCACATATAACATATTTCAATGCTAACATATACTTCAAGGATAATCCCCTACAAATGAAATTTCTCAAAAAGTTTACATATGTACTCATTGTGATAGATACTAAAATGAATTTTCTTAAATGCATTGAGGGTTGTTAATTTCTTTAAAGAGCCTCAAAGTTCTTTATAAATGCCATTGACTCAACATCAGAAGTCTGAGAGGAAGCTTCAAAACTAGAATTAAATTAAAGTAAAAGCAAGCTTAAGAAAACCAGTAGCATGCTCTGCAGCATGAAAAGCACTGTTGCTAACAATGTTTAGTCCTAAGGTTGGATAAAATAGAGGACAGAGGATGGGGATTTTAAGGAGAATGGGGAAAAGCAAACCCACCCTTCATGGGCCAGCCCTCCAGGTCTACAGACTGGACAGAGTCATGGTAAGGTGGGACACTGTCTCTGAGCTTCTACCGGCCCTGTCTGCACTCCCTGCTTTCCCTTTGCCATTTTTTAGATCCAGCCAACTACAATGCCTTGAAGAAATTACAAATTCTGATGAACAGGATGGCTAATTAGTTTTAAATATCAACTATTTTAGAAGAACTTGTTCTCAGTATGACTAAGTGGCTTAAATGCTTAGTGTTTGACTTAAATAAGTCAAAGGGAAGTTTATTTTGGCAGTTTTGTAAACTCAGTGTGGGAGCTCCAATGTGTCTGTATGGGAGGTGATGTCTACTGCCTCAGTTCCTTGCCTATGGCTGTAGCAAAGCACTAGGTCAAAAAAATTAATATAAGGTTTATTTTGACTCATGAATTAAGCATTCTGTTTATCTAGGTGAAGAAATCATAGTAGCAGGAACAGGAGGGATCTGGTCACATCGCATCCATGGTCAGGATGGACACTTGTGCTCAGTTTCTCTCTTTTAATGCTCTTTGGGATCCAGCTCATGAGTGATCCTAGAGTTTGGGCCAGTCTTCTCACTTCAATTACTGTATTCTACATAATTACCGTCAGAGACACTTGCAAGCTTATCTCTTCAGTCCTCTTAGATCCCCTCCGTCAGTAATAACCATCACACCCAGAAATGCTTTGGATTCCAGGAACTCTGATCAAACACGTCTGGGACCAACGTGCAGATCTTACTCTTCACTTTCTTGCCAAGGTTGCACTCCATGTCGATAATCTCTTGCTCTGGACTCCTGTGTATGTACACATGCATACTGCCTCTTCTATATGCTATCTAGCCTATGTCTTTGTAATTATGAGTGCCCATTTATGAACTCACCTAACTATCACAACGACACTGACTCTAGGCATTGCTATAGACTAGGGGCGAGAGTGGTTGGTGACAAGACAGTTGTCTTAGGCAGGGATTCAACAGTCATTGGTTTAGGGCACAGTCAGGGCAGGACTAGAAAGTGAGGAACACAGAGGAATAGCATTCAGGGTAGGTTCTGCCATGGGAGCTGTGGCATGGGTCAGAACCTGGGCTTCCTCCATGATGGACTGCATTAGTAATCTTTTATTTAGTGCTACAAAACACCATGTCTAAAAGGAATGTGGGGAGGAGAGGGTTAATGTCAGATTACAGTTGTAGGCCATTGTGAAGGACCATCGAGACAAGGCAGGGACCTTCACTGTTTGATCTAAAATTTGACCTCTGATTTTGATTTACTGTCTACAAATTGTTATCTGCCTGAACCTATTTCATATACTTAAATTATTGTAGGGATCATTTTTTGTGTACTATGTAAAAGCATCACGTGTCAATAACAATCTTATGTTCAATAAGCTGAGAAGGGATAAGAAGATGGGAAGATGGGACATCCAAGAGAGAGAGAGAGAGAGAGAGAGAGAGAGAGAGAGAGAGAGAGAGAGAGAGAGAGAGAGAGAGGAGCTCTGGGAAATAGTCAGGCAGAAAGATTCACCACCAAGATGTGAAGGAAGTTGGTTGTGTGATACTGAGGAGAGGTAACTAGCCATGTGGCAGACATAGAATAGTATAAATGAGTTAATTAAATTATGAGCTAGCTGGGGAACAAGCCTAGCATTAATTCATAAATAAATAATCTTTTGTGCCATTATTCAGGAAGTGGGGTGGGCATAGAAAATTCAAAACAGTTACAAATTATTTTGGCTTTTATTTAAGAAGTCAGGCGTAAACATAAAGTATTAAATATTATCATAGTTAAATGAGATGACATACATTTTAGAGAAAAGCTGTAATGAAATAAATCTAGATACCATTACATATCACGGTGACAAATGGAGCCTAGTTTCCACTCTTAGGCTTAAGTAGAAGTAAAGTGTCACGAGTGAGTCAAAAGCATTCCTTTGGAATTTGGGTGAGGTCTTGATTCTTTCTGGAAAATTCAGGGTAGGCCCACCAAACTACTTCATAATAGCACATGTAGATCACAAGTTTCCAGACGACCAGAACACTCCGCTTCTGTCTCAAAACTTATCACAGTCTACCTTTTTTTTCTCTTTTTAAGGTTAATACAATTTTTAAAAAGAACATTTTTCTGCTTCTCTCTTTTTAAAGTAACTGACTTCAGTCAAAAATACTCTTGACACATTTCTCCTTTCTGAGCTTGGTGGTGATGCCAAAGTGACTTATGCTCATAAAAATCAACTAAGGCTCCTCTTGGTAAAATCAGAAAAGGAAGATTTTAACACTATGCAACCCTCTCCTAGTATTTGCTGAAAGCATCTTGTGTTAGAATTGAATTTCTTCCAAGTCTGACAAGAGATTCCAACTCCTTTTCCCTCTAACACGTCTCTGTAATACCCTGCTCATTTCCTGTTCCGTGATTTCCATGACACAGGAGTTTCCTGCCGGTTTTCAAATTGTAACCCAAGTCACATGACCTCATTACTGAGTTTTAGCATTTTATAATTAAGTTGCTTCTGTTCTGGGACAAATACAGGTCCATGGTGCATCAAGAATATAAAAGCAGGAAGTCTATGAAGAGCTATTTCTCTTCATGTCTCATGAGAATAAAGGGAATGGGAGAAACTAGAATCCAACTGATTTTGTTTTTGCCATAGTCTTAGGTGAATAGTGATATTTTTCTACCATTGGGGCCTTGCCTAGAGAAGAATTTTAAGAGGTGCCATATGAAGTAGTCATTTTATCTGAGAAAGGCTAGCTTATGATATAAATCAGAACAAAGCTTCAAAGGGAGAAGAACATTACTCTTCAGAATAATAAAAATGAGATTGGTTTTATACATAATGGGAAATAAAAAAGGCTACTAGGTGCTAGCTTTGCAGAATCTATAATTCTGCTCAAGAAAGGAGCACCTTAACAATTGCATGGGATCATTATTTACCCAGTGATTATTCTAGAACCGTGTGTGTGTGTGTGTGTGTGTGTGTGTGTGTGTGTGTGTGTGTGTGTGATGCACTTTTGAAAGAGACTAGCAAGGCAGAAATGGGACTTACATGGAAGTGATGTGGCAATCACATGGTAATTTCTAAAGGGGAAACGTGCTGTTTAAAATCTATTATTTAACTGTAATGGACAATTTTATACAAGCCCTTCAATCTACATTGGTGACCTGCCTGTAAGTTGTGTTAGTGCAATAGTGACATAAAGCTTATGGGTCTAACAAACAAATATTTTATTGGACTTAATGCCCCCTCCATTACATAGATCCCTTCTCATGAATACTGCTTAGTGGCCAAGGATTTGATTTTAGATAGCCTGGGGACCAAGGTGAAAGCAATATACTACTGCTCTGTCAAAAGCTTGAGGCAATAAAATGACTCATAAGACATCCTGCTGTACTCACAGATTGATGTCTTGCTCCGACATCATCAGATAAGCTTACTCACGCAGTCTATAGGAGTAAGTACAGATAACCATATCTGGACAATGTGTAGAGACTGAAAGAACTTGGAACATTGAGTCCTAAGTGAGATGTTTCCGTTGAATTCCTTCTTCAGGGCTCAGGGAATTCTGAATAAAAGGAAACAGAAAGATTGTAAGAGCCAGAGGAGATAGAGGACACCAAAGAAACAACACGTTTTAAACACAGCAGGGCCACCACCCCTATGAACTCACAGAATCTGTGGAAGCATGCACATAGCCTGTACCAACCTAGCCTGATGGGATTGAGAGAGGAAATAGACACAAGCCCACCTCGCTAACCCAGGAGCAATCGTTAATTGATAACTGCTCACAAATGAAAAAATTAGTTTTCTCCAACAGAGTCTCAATGGCTATACAAACCACTCTTAAGGCCAGGTCCCACGCTTAGTAGCAGATGACAAACACAAAACAAACTCAATAGAATTTTTGGTAGTTCTTTGTCTCATAATGTTTTGTTGGAGTTTTTCTCCGTTACAAGCCTTTTACACACACACACACACACACACACACACACACACACACACACACACACACACACCACACATATATGGTTTCTGGTTTTGTGTTTATATGGGATTTCTGTATATGAATGTGTGTGTCTTTGTTTCTGTATATTTTCCTGGAGTTTTTACTTTGACATTTTTTCTTCTGTTTGGTTTTATTTTTATCTAATTTCTCCTCCTCCTCCTCCTCCTCCTCCTCCTCCTCCTCCTCCTCCTCCTCCTCCTCCTTCTTCTTCTTCTTCTTCCTCCTCCTCGTCCTCCTTGTCCTCCTCGTCCTCCTCCTCCTCTCCTTCTTCTTACATTACTATCATTGTTTTAGGTGCATGTTTGTTTCCCAGTGAGAAGGAGAAAAAAGGGTACGGATTTTTGTGGGTGGAAAATTAGATGAGACCTGATAGAAGTTGGGGAAGGGGAAACCATAATCAGAATATACTGTTTCACAAAAATATCTATTCTCAATAAAAACCAAACAAACTATTACTGCATTCTATTTGCAGTAGTGAACTGAATTGTATTAATCCATTAAATAACTTTCTGTAACAAAAATAAAGCCAAATAAACGATGAAGAACTTCTAAGAGTTACTCAAGCTTGAGCAGAGAATATGACAGGGCTTCTGTTACATAACTCACTGGAAAAGGATGTAAGGTATACAATCAGGCGCTTGGAGAACTGTGGCAGATGCAGGAATCACAAAGCTAAATTTCCTTCTCTTCATCTTCTTCCTCTTTATCTTATTCAATATATATACATATATAATACATTTTATATAAATTATATAAAATATATATTTATATATTATATATAATTATATAATTATATTATGTAACACACACACACATATATATATAATACATATATATCCTATCTCTTCCCCCCTCCCCCTGGCTCTATGAGGATGCCCCCCCCCACCTACTCACCCACTCTCATCTCACCGCCCTAGCATCCCCCTATGCTGGGCATGGAGCCTCCACAGGACCAAGGTCCTCCCTTCTTATTGATGTCAGATAATACAATTCTCTGCTATATCTACTGTAAGTTTATAAGTTTTGGGAAGAAACTTGGAGTGTGGAGATAGTTTCACTTGCTGTAATCTGTAGAGTGACAACTGATGGGGTTGCCTCTCTGATCCAAGATCTTGGCATAGTAAGCATTGTGGTATAGGTGTGAAATATCCCCCACTGACTGTATGCTTTAACACCTGGTCTTCTGTGTTGGTACTGTTTTGTAAGTTTGTAAAATCTTTAGGAGGTGTTGCTTAGGTAGAGGAAGTGGATTTTCTGGGAGCAGCCTTGATTGCTATAATCCAGCCCTGCATCTTCATCAAGTGCTTCTTCTAAGTCGATCTCATGTTTTGAGCGGCGGTTGTGAATTCTGCTGCCATGGAATCTCTCAAGATCTCTTCCCCACCATAATGAATGGCATCCCTGCAACAATGAGTCAAGATAAGACTCTTCTCCTTTAAGGTGTTTCTTTCAGGTATTCTGTCACTGCAATTAAACAATAACACCACAGGAAGGTGCTGGATACTAACATCATCAAGTCTCTGTGCTTCCTAGGGAGCTGTGGGAAGCATGTGCTCGATCCAGTAATGACCATACTGAACTTTAGAGTGTTGGTTGCTAAAATGTGCAGAAATTCAGGCTCAGAACAGACAGGAGCTCATCCATAATTAGGTCCATGGAGGGCTACAGATACGTGGAGTGCAGTAGATAGATGGAATGCTGCAGAAACACAGAGTGTAGCAGATATGGGGTGTGCTGCAGATACATGGAGTTCAGCAGGTATACGATATGTTGCAGATATGGGGTGTGCTGCAGATACATGGAATGGTTCAGACACATGGAATTCAGCAGGTAGAGGGCATGGTGCAGATTTGTTTTGTGCTATAGATCTACAGAGTGCTGCAGATACCTGGAGTGCTGCAGATATGTGGAATGATGTTGTGAAAATCTCTAGCTGCACTAGAGAAACAGAACTGGGATTTTTAAATTGGGAAAGTGAGAGCATGCTTTCAGGAGAAGAAGCTAGAGGTTGGTTTATTTAGTTCTGTAATTAATGTTTCAGGATATAAAGCTTTTGATTGTTACATATTGATCACCTGTGCATGTTATCAGGACTCTACCCTGTACGTATGTCTTGTGCATGAGGCTAAGGGCACTTAACTATTTTGAAAGCAAATGTTACTACCATCTCAAAGAAATTTGAGACAAATGGGAAGCTTTTCAAATGACTTTCTCTGAATTTAATTCTGGGTTTTGTTTGGATACTTCTGATGGTGTTCATTCAATACATTTTGTTTCATAAAATTTCAAAGCTAAAATTAAAGATTGCAAGCAACTAAATAAGACATTCAAAGCATTTTGATCTTCATGTTTTTCAAACCATTGTTTCTTTATTTGGAAAATGAGGCTATTTATATATCCATTATCTGGTTTTCAGAACAACAGCCTAGTTACTTTAATGGACTACAAAGAATAAATGACCAAAATAATAAAATTTTACTAAAACAATATTATTGAATTAGAAAATATGAAAGCAAAACATTCTTTTTGCCAATTGCATATATCACAGCACTGAGCTGAAACTTTACAAAAAAAAAAGTATGTGAAAGATTGTAAAAAATCATGATAAATTCAGTGGGTCACACTAGAGAGACTTCTTTTTAAATTTATCTATCTATCTATCTATCTATTTTAAACTCCAGATTTTATTCCTCTCTTAATCCACCCTCTCACTGTTCCATATCCCATACCTCCTCCCTGCGCCCCCTGTCTCCACAAGGATGTTCCTACCCCCACTCCACCACACCAGATTTCTAAATTCCCAGGAGTCTTCTCCAGTCTCTTGAGGGTTAGGTGCATCTTCTCTGACTAAACCCAGACCCGGCAGTCCTCTGCTGCATGTGTGCTAGGAGCCCCATGTCAGCTGGCTTATGCTGCCTGGTCGGTGTTCCAGTATCTGAGAGATGTCCGGAGTCCAGGTTAATTGAGACTGCTGGTCCTCCCACAGGGCCGCCCTCCTCCCCAGTCTCTTCCAGCTTTCCCTTAATTCAACCACAGGAGTCAGCAGCTTCTGTCCATTGGTTGGGTGCAAATATTTGCATCTGACTCCTTCAGCTGTTTATTGGGACTTTTGGAAAACAGTCACGGTAGGTCTGTAATGTTGTCAGTTCTTGATGCCTCCCCTTGAGCTGTATCCCACTTTGAGCCTGTTGCTGGACTTTTTTCTCAGGCTCCTCTCCATTTCCATCCCTGCAGTTCTTTCAGACAGGGTCAGCCCTATCCCTCACTTGATGCCCTGTCTTTCTGCTGGAGGTAGGCTCTACAAGTTCCCTCTCTCCAAAGTAGGATATTTCATCTAAGGTCCCTCTCTTTGAGTCCTGAGAGTCTCTTACCTCCCAGGTCTCTGGTACATTCTGGAGGGTCCCCCCAGCCTCCTACCACCTGAGGTTACCTGTTTCCCTTCTTTCTGCTGGCCCTCAGGGATTTCAGTCCTTTTCCCCCACCCAATACCCAATCATGTTCCCCTCTCTGCCCCCCATCCCCTCTCCCTCCCTGGTTCCTCCCTCCTCCCTTGTGGTTGGTTTCTTCTCCTTCCCAAGTGGGACTGAGGCATCCTCACTTGGGCTTGTTGACCTTTTTGTGTTCTGTGGGCTATATCTTGGATATTTGGCATTTTTTGCTAATATTCACTTATTAGTGAGTACATACTATGCATGTCCTTTTGGGTCTGAGTTATTTCACTCAGGATGATATTTTCTAGTTCCATCCAATTGCCTGCAAAACTCAGGATGTCCTCATTCTTAATAGCTGAGTAGTATTCCATTGTGTAAATGAATAACATTTTCTGTATCTATTTTGCTGAAGTGGGATATCTGGGTTGTTCCCAGCTTCTGGCTATCACAAACAAGGCTGCTATGAACATAGTGGAACACGTGCCTCTGTGGCATTGTAGGGCATCTTTTGGGCATATTCCCAAGAGTGTTATTTCTGAGTCTTCAGGTAGATCACTTTTCAATTTTCTAAGGAATCTCCAGATTGATTTCCAGAGTGGTTGTCTAACCAAACAAGTGAAAGATATGTATAACAAGAACTTCAAGTCTCTCAAGAAAGAAATGGAAGATCTCAGAAAATGGAGAGATCTCCCATGCTCATGGATCGGCAGAATTAACATAGCAAAAATGACCATCCTACCAAAGGCAAGCTACAGATTCAGTGCAATCCCCATCAAAATCCCAACACAATTCTTCAAAGACATGGAAAGAGCAATTCTCAAATTCATCTGAAAATAATACTTAACAATAAGAGAATTGCTGGGGAAATCACCATCCTTGACATCAAGCTGTACTACAGAGCAATATGATAAAAACTGCGTGGTATTGGTACAGTGACAGGCACGTTGATCAGTGGAGAGACTTCTTATTACTATAGAATTGTATTTTTCAAATACATATACTCATTTTGTAACATTATAACCAAAATCCTAGAAAGACATAGTCATATTCCTCAATAGTACTCCATTACAACTGTTCAAGTAAATAATTTCCAGCCCAATTAGTTTGCACAGGCAAACTAATTAAGTGGAGTGGGCCACAAACAAACATACAAGACGTGGACATAGGACGTGGACTCCTTGGGAAGAATGGATTTGATAGGAGGGGGAAGAGGATAAGTGAGGGCAGTGGGGGGAGAATATAATCATACGTGCAAAGGCTTTGTGAAGAATAAAACCAAATGGTTAAATCTTGAAGGATTCTAATATGTACATTTGTACTTAAGAATTGTGCTGTAATGAGTAGTTTAATTATTCAATTAGAAAAGTTTATATTTTGGTGATATATCATGGGAAATGTTAAGCATGAATTCAGAATCTGTATTGCAGTAACACATTTATATGATCAACACAATTTCCTTCTATAGGAAAGCATTCTGTAACTCTAGCTCTCATTATTTTAAGAGTTTCTTAGTGATATTTAAAGATCAAACATTTGAAGCAAACATAAAATTACAAAAAACTTGAAACGATTCACTACATATCAAACAATATACACTTTTAGACAAACGAGGAGAAAATGTTGTGCTTTTAAGGTCACTATGAGAATTAGCCTGCAACCCCATAGGAAGAACAATATCAACCAACCAGACCCCCCAGACCTCCCAGGGACTAAGCCACCAACCAAGGAACATACATAACTCCAGCCACATATGTAGCAGATGGCCTTGTCAGGCATCAATGGGAGGAGAGGTGCTTGGTCCTATGAAGAGTCAATAGATGCTCCAGTGTAGGAGAATTTGAGGGCAGGGAGGTGGGAGTGGGTGGGTGGGTGGAGGAACACCCTCATAGAAGCTGGGGGGGGGTTTACGGGATAGGAGGTTTCTGGGAGGTGGGGAAACCAGGAAAGGGGATAACATTTGAAATGTAAATAAAGAAAATATCCAAAAGAAAGAGTTATCCTGGAAGACAATGTTTTTCTATAGAAAAGAAATTAATGTAGTGAAGTACTAAATTGTACATTAGAAAAATCAATTGATTTTTAGACATTAGATAGCTCAGAAGTAGAAAAAACCTCATAAAATGAAATAATGAATCCCAGATTTAATTATTATAGGTTCAAATGTCCCTTGTCTGGCTAATTGAGCAACCTGATTTAATTCAGTTTTAAAGCGTATGTAAGAATGTGGATGTATGCATTGGTTAGTATTTTATTTGTCATAGAAATCATATTTGTTCTCAACTTGCATGGTGAAATAAAGAGTTTACAGAATTTTTTTTTCTAAAAGATGTGAACTTCTTTTTGTTAAAAAAAAAAAAAGTACTTGGTAAAACAAAGCCTGGGGTATATCACTTATGCATGAAACTATATCAATGGCAGCCACTATAGACAAAGATTTCTATCAGAGGCAACTGCTTACTTGGTTTTAGTTAAGTCTCAGTGTGGCTACATGATCAAATAGAGAGAATTTAAAATAGCTTTATGATGTATTATTTTATGTAGATTTGTCTGCTCAACCATGTGCTAGCATAGTTGAGTACATTTACTAATTAGAATTTCAAAACTTTCACAGTTTTCTTTATAGAAAAAAAAAAACAAATCATCCTGAAAAAAATTTAAATGGCAGAATTGGGTACATCTCAGTAATTAATTCCATATGCTTGATTCCAATGCTGAAAATAGCCTCAACTCAATCAAGAACCTTTCAAAATTGGCTTCTGTCATTGTTTTTCTCAAGGCTGAACATTGTCAATGAAAAGTTACATTCCAAGGACACAATCCATTTTCACTACTTGATAAGATAACTAAAAAGACATTTTGACAATTGAATTAATATTGTATACATGTTGAGACTTTGAAGGCTCAAGTCTAAAATGTCAATAGAATTAATAAATTTACATGATGCATTCTTCACAATGTCCTACTATAAATATTTTTTATGATAATACAAGGGATTCCCAATTGGATTACTTCAATCCACCATGTTCCCAATGCTTTAACTTGTGATTGGCTGAAATTTTAAGCCAAACTCACTCTTTGATCACATTTCATGCATTTTACTCAGTGATGACTTGGACATTCTACATTTGAAAAGCAAGAATAGTGTATTCTGCAATAGTGTACTGCAAACTGCGTAGCCTTTGGTACAAGGTTCCCATTCTTTAGGATAAGTTTGCCTCCTTTATGTGTCAGCGCTGTGGATGGGTAAGAACTGAGTTCTTTAATGAGGAATGCAGTGTTTGCACTGTGTAAGATCCATGAAGAAGGATAATTACATTTTAAGTCAATAACAGATCAACAGTCTCAAATTTATCAAGGACTGATTTCTTCTGTTTTGTTTATGTTTTGGAAAGAATAACTGATATGAGCATGAAAATGAATTATAGATTTGTGCTTTCATAGAATTCTAAAGTAAAAACAAAACAAAACAGAAAAAAAAAAGAGCTCAGAAGTGGTCAACCTTTAATCAGGTTTTCTTGCTTTAAAAAAGGTGGTGATTGTTTCCATGCTACTTAGTCAGTATTGGAACAGTGGCAACTAATAGAATTTTCTTTGTTTTAGTGCAAAGTGTTGTAGATTATTCTACAAACAAAACAAAACAAAACAAAAAACAGAGCTCAGAAGTGGTCAACCTTTAATCAGGTTTTCTTGCTTTAAAAAAGGTGGTGATTGTTTCCATGCTACTTAGTCAGTATTGGAACAGTGGCAACTAATAGAATTTTCTTTGTTTTAGTGCAAAGTGTTGTAGATTATTCTACAGGTACTCTAAGAAATTACTAGTTGAATTGACTGGCAGGTGATGCCTTTTCTTCATTGCACTATGTCTAAGTCCTTGGATTTCTTTAAAACTTTTTTTTTTTTATATAAAACTCTGATGCTAGTTATTACAGTTTTGATATGGTGAGAGTTGGGACTGTGCAAGTTCCCTTTATTTCTCAAATACATTTCAATAACAATAGCTCCTGAGCTGCTACTCATGCTGACTTCTTAGGGAGCCCATAAGGATACATACTTGGTTGCCTCTAGTTGTGATGGGAAGAAACACATAACTTGTAAGTAGAATGAGTTTCCAAAGGACTATCTGGTAGAGGGTGTCAGTGGGAGCACCATTAATTACCCTGAACTCAGATTTAATACTGATTTTAAAGTGTTTGGCCTTGAAAAGAACCTGTAAAAATTACTTGCTTTACTACCACTTCACTCTGGCAATGGTGAAAAAATGTCTCTTGGAGTTAGATCTAAGTGCCTGATGTTGACCTAACTGATCCCTAGGATTCCAGGCATAACTACAGAGTGAAAAGCAACAAAAACATCTTTAGTGCATGTGGGTGATAAAGAGGTTACTGCCTAAAATATATAATGAAGTCACCCAACTCTATAAATGATGTAACTCCATGTCAGTTAACTGAAATATCCCAATTGTTTATAGGAAAAATTTGAAGGCGAGGACCCTACTGGAATTTATGACACTCTTACTTCATCCTATTTCATTCTCATCTTGAATGTTTTAGGAAACATTGTCAATACGTTTCTGCTAGGACAGAGGCCAACACCATACAGAGGAAGTCACGTCACATCCGGTCTTCATCCTCATGAACACTGAATTTCATATGATACCCAACACTCTTGTAGCTTATCTGGTATAAAAAAAAACTCTCTAGAGTATGCAAAATGATCTTAAGAATGAAGAGCGATGACAAGATCTCGTATTGCCTCACTTTAAAAGCACAAAAAGTGGCAGTGATGAAGTCCATGGGAGTATCTCTAGGATGGATACATGGAGGAGCATGATAGAATTTAGAATTCCTGATATACACTCCACATACGTGATCAGCAAGGATGTTAGATCATCCAGTGACGAAGCAGGAATCCTTTCAATAAATGGAGATGATACTACTGAATAATAACAAGCAAGATAATAAAGGCAAACCCTTAGCTCACACCACATGGAAAACCCAATGTCATATTTAGATACAAGGTCTCAAGATATAATAATAAAAGCACAAGGTTATAGAAGAAATCATTACTTTCAGAATATGCTCATTGTGCTAAATATGCAGAATCGGCACACCAAATTTTGTTTAGTATAAATATTATGTTGTCTAGACATTGCATAGTTAATCAATTTGTTAACCAGAAGCCCTTTCAGAGAACAGCGTCAACAATTTGCCTCTTTGAGACCCTTTGGTTTCCCTTTCTGTAGATGTCATTAACAGCTAAATGTTTAACCCATATTTTCTTCTGTAGTTCTTTATGGATGTTATATAAAGCCTCAGGTGCCTCATATGTCTTGGTGTTGACCATATGTAAGCCTACTGTTGTCTGATTCAATATCATCAATAGATATCTATTTGACTGATGGCTTAAGCTCAATTTGAAAGGCAAGACTGGAAGATTAACATGCAGAAATTTCTTGCAATGTCGAGGAAAGGGCTCGCTCCCATCCAGCATCACTAGATATGAAGCAGCAACAATGTGTTTGAAATAATCTCAGCTTTAGGCTTCAGTTTAATATATGGGTAATGTCTGGTTTTTGCAGCAGCTCACTCTAAAAAATCTTATGTATGATAGATAATTGCTTAGGGGAATGCCAGGGTAGGGAGGCCAGAGTGGATGGGTGGGTAGGGGACCCTCATAGAGGCAGGAAGAGGGAGGATGGGATAGGGGATTTCTGTAGGGGAGACCGGGAAAGGTGATAACATTTGAAATGTAAATAAATAAAATATCCAATAAAAAAGTGATATCTGATATTGTGTGGCAAAAAATTATGACAATTTAATGTATTCTATAGACGAGTAATTTAACTCTTATTTGATGTTGCCTCTGATGCAGCATGGCATATGGACAGAGAAATTCTGTACTCTTAATTTAGCTATATGAAATTAAACAAGAACCTGTAGAGACCACCTCCAGCAGACAGGCACGGTCCCCAGTTGAGGGATGTGACCACAAACCCATCTCAAAATTTTTAACCCAGAGTTGTTCCTGTCTAAAGGAAACATAGGGACAAAAAATGAAGCAGATACTGAAGGAAAGGCCATCTAGAGACTGCCCCATCTAGGGTCTATCCCATCTGCAGACTCGAAACCCCAGCATTATTGCTGATGCCAAAAAAGAGCTCGCTGACAGGAGCCTGTTGCAGCTATTCCATGAGAGGCTCTGTCGGCACCTGACTAATACAGATGCAAATACTCACAGCCAATCATTGGAGCATGGGGACTTCAATGGAAGAGTTAGGGGAAAGAATGAAGGAGCTGAAGGTGATTGTAACCCCATAGGAAGAAAAGCAATATCAACTAACCGGACTCCCCCCCCCCCCCCCCCCGAGCTTCCAGGGATTAAAGCATCAACCAAAGAGTATACATGGAGGGATTCATGGCTCCAGCAACATTTGTAGCAAAAGGATTGCCTTGTCTGGCATCATTGGGAGGGGAGGCCCTTGGTCCTATTGAGGCTTGATGATGTCCCAGTGTAGGGGGATGCTAGAGCGGTGAGGTGGGAGTGGGTGGGTGGGTGAAGGAGCACCCTCATGGAGGCAAAGAGGAGGGGGATGGGATGGAAGGATGGGATGCAGGTTGTGGAGGGAAGACTGGAAAGGGGGACAACATTTGAAATGTAAATAAATAAAATAACCAATAAAAACAATATATCCTTTTGACCCCCACCTCTCTATCCAATCAACTTTGAGTTTTCTTCTATTTTACTTTCATTGAGTCCAATGTGCATTGTTCAAGATCTCTTGGGAGTTGAACCTGTCCTGATGTATGGTTGACCTACCAAGGGTCATTATTGATGAAAGTTGACTCTCCCTCTCTCAGAAATGATCAAATATCAATGAATCACTAGCTAGTGGTAGAGTTTTGTTTCCATCTTCCCGTCTCTCTGGTGCGATCTTGTCTGGCTAGAGTTCGTGTAGGTGTTGCACAATGTTGTCACAATCATTGTGAGTTACCCTGTTGTGCCTGGAAACACTCATTTCTTGGTTTTGTCCATATCTTCTGGCTCTTAAAATGTTTCTTTCCATTGTCCCAGAACCTCTTTGAGCCTTGGATTGTGTGCTATGCATGTATCCTTTCAGTGTGAGAATCTCACAGTCTCTTATTATCTGCAGGTAGATCATGTGATGATATCTGCTTTAATTGTAATCTACTATTAGGAGAAGCTTCCATAATGAGAGTTGAGAGATGCGCTGATACATGAGTATAAACAGTAAATCATTTGGAGTCAGTTAAATATCATGTGCACTGAGCAACATAATAAAATTAGTCTCTTCTATTGGGCCTACGACTTACTTAACTAAAAGTTTTGCCTCCATTAACAGTGGCAGCTATGAATTCTGGTGCAGAACCTCATGGTGCAATTCCAAACAGAAAGTGGTTTGTTACTTGCATAATATTTGTGTTATCATTGCACCATTGGGAAGATCTGGTCAGGACAGTTTTGTTTTCCCATGCAGGGATCAAAATAGCTTTCAAATTCATCTTCAAATGACAGGAAGTCAGTACATATTTAAATGGTAAATATCTGATTCAGATTTTATTGTAGATCTATTTATTGTTTGGAAGAAACCTAAACCTCTAGTCATATAGAATGGATAATGGAAAGATGATATCTACCTATAGACCTTTTATTTATATTTCTATGTACACACAAAATGAAACACATTTTAGCTGTAAAAAGGAAATCTTGCCCATGTTACAACTTAGCTGAACCCAAAGGATATAATGATAAGTAAAGTTAGACATATGCTGCAAACTGTTCATACATGGAACATAAGAATGTTAATGAAGCAGAGACTTATTTTGTCTGCTAAGGATACATGGGGAAATGTTTGCTAAAGTACGCAAATTCTCAGTTACATAGGATGAATAAGTTCTGGAAATTTTATATGCTAAATGTGATTTCAATGTGTAAATTTTTTTTGTATACAGGAAATTTGCTGATAGATAAGAAGACATTAGGTACTCTAATCCCTGACCCCGACAACAGTAATCCTAGGAAGTGACAAATATACTAAATAATTTGAAATCATCATTTCTCAACACATGGAGCTATGATATCATCAAATATTCATGGTGTTTTAAAAAGATACTTATTTTTTTAAAAAGAAGACTCATCACATCATTATTGGGCAACCCAAAGCATCATATAACGTATTTGGGATACATTGAACATGCCTAGTGCTTTCTACTTCACTGTTTTACAAGTGATGGAACTCCACTGACTCTAAAGTATGAGCTTAAAGAAGTGTAGCTTATTTCAGAGTGAAATATCTGATAGGAAACTCAGAATCAGTTGACTGAGTACCAACAAAATATTACAATTAAAATTAAATCCTTGAATATTAGTGCTTCCATTTAGAAAACAATTCACATCCATTTCACCTGGAGAAGATATTTGATATACCACATATGCCTTCCAGAGGTCACCTTACAGCCTAAATATATCTTTCCCACAATACATTTAAAATTCCATTTGAAACAATGTTTTTCTTCTCGGCACTGAAAAGTCTTGATTTATTTTTAAATGTGCTTCCAAGTGCCCAATGATAAATGGGGTTGGATTTCAGATGTATCTTCTCTGCTAAGTTAGACGCAACTTGTCAGAGTTTTCTATGGAACATCTTATATCACTATTCAAAGAAGCTTAGGAATGTGACTTTTGCTATTTTTAGAGACGTGGAAGGGAATTCTTTGAGGCAGTCTTTAAGAGTATGACACTAAAGTAAAAATAACTTTGAAAGTAGAGGATGGATAATGTTCAGAAAAAAAATAAGCTGAATGAAAACATCTTACATACAGCATGAAGGTTTTATTTAATATTTGATCGTATACCAGAAATGTGATATTTCCAGTGATATTACTATACCCAAAAATGTAGTTGTGCAAAATGAAGATGTTAATTCCATTGACTGTTTTATCATGCATACATACACAAACAATTTTATAAAGCATAAATGTATACAGTAAAGAAAAGTTTGTAAAGTAAATGACATCACTCAAATCACCCATTTTACCATAATCACAAAAATAAAAAGATAGGTGTTTGGACCTACTCCTGTGAAAAGTAAATGTGATGCTGATTTTCTGAGGGAAATGGGAGCTCTGACCATGTTCAATGTGATAAGTTGGAGACACCTAAAGACAGCTTTAGAAACAAGCCCAGTATTAGATAAGTTACTTCCATGAATTCAATCTTTATGAAACCTAAAAAACAAACAAACAAACAAACAAAAAACATGATTTAAGAATTTTTACATTTCTTTAAATTAATGACAAATACAAGCTACCTCCTATCCTATGGTAGGGATTTGGCAAATACAGCCTGATATAGCACATATAACCCATAAACCCAACTTATATTAAATGCATTAAAATAGTGGCGAAGAGCACATAGACATAGAAAGATGTTTACATAGTATTAGTTAGAGAAGAAGCATGTGACAAAATCGTAGGGACACAGCAGACAAGCTAACGTGGAAGGGAAAACTCATGGATCCCAAAAGTAAGCAAAGAACTACAGGCAGCTAAGGAATCCTGAAAATGTGACGAAATATTCTTCCCCAGGAAGAGACCCCCAATTTCTTATCCAATACCAGGTGATCTTCCCTGAAATCACATACATACAGGCAATATCCTGTTGACTCCAGAGATAATATCTAATATTTAGAAATAAACAATCCACCAAAAGGATATTACAATTCTAGACATACATGCATCTAATTGAGGTACACTAAGTTTCATAAAAGAAATAGTATTATATCTGAAACTACTGTGATAGAGGGTGACTTCACATTGCATTCTGAGTTTAACATTTTCTCTCTTCTGTACTTCTTCCTCCTAGACATATCTAAGACACTGCACTTAGGTGTCATATGTCCTTAGACTTTTCTGATATGTGCTAACTTTATATTACCTTTTATTTCATGACCTTGAGAGTTGGTGTCTGATAGTGGTCTGGTGCTTCATTGATTGTCTATAAATTGGAATTTGTCTAATGTTCTTATTAGTAGGTATTAGTATTGGGGGTCTAGATGAAGAATATTCCAGGGTTTAAGTGACTGTTCCATCTCACCATATCAGGAGGTTTCTTGAGCGTACCATGGTCTATTGCTGGTGATCTTAGCAGGTCACAGTGATAGAAGATCGGCTAGGCTTCCTCAGTCTGTGCTTCCAATGACTTCTCTGAAATACAGACCCCAAGTTCTCACCTAGGAAGCATTCTATCATCACTAAGAACGGAGAAATATATATTTTTCTTTCTATGCAACATTTTTATGGGGACAGGAGAGAATTGGTCACATTCCCTACAAATATGATTTCCTGGAAATGTGACCAGTTGGTTAATTTCTGACTCCTTCCACTTTCTTCCTGTACTTAGCCCTTCAGTTCATTCTCAGTAAAAAATCTGTGAAAATCTGCTTTTAACATTACCTCACAGAGTTCTAAAAGTACTATGTGAAGGAGATATTTGAATTTGAAAATATTTCATACACAAAATTTGCTAATTTTCTTAGTTTGTATAGATTTGTTGTGAATATTTACTCCCCAGGTGGACAAATACTAAACTCAGAAAACCAATACTACAGCAAAATTTAAAGGTCTTTTAATCATTTGTAATATTTCTTATTCATATCTTAATAAATTATTATCATATATTGAAGTTATAATGTGATAACATTTTATAGCTGTAAGATTAGCAAAAATATGGAATGTTCAGTTACAGACTACTTATTTTGGTTATGGCTTGAGTAAATGAGACACTTGTTAATGTTTATGGGAGAAGAAAATTGAAAGAATCTCTACTGAGAGCAGTTTGATCCTATCTTTTAAAAAAGAAATAGCACGTTCATGGCAGATGTTTAACATATACCATCTGCATGTAAAATTCTGTAAATAAGTCAGTGTATGTGTAAAGTAACATATATAAGAATGTTCAGTATACCAAGAGCTTAGGTAAGTAAAATTTTTTCATCAATATTCAGAGAAAAGCTAAACATCTTATGTGTACTAGTAAGGGGGGGTCACTAAAACTAAAACAAAAGGAAACAATAGAATGGCCTGAAAATATTGTATTGAATATTAGGGATACTTCTGACCTGCTGGTAAGATTTCATGATGCCAGAATCTGCTATCTAGGCTTCTGGGTGACAAAGGGCATCTTTGTTTTTATCAAGCACTGGGCTCTGCATGCTGCAATACTCACCTATGAGGCAAAATGTGCCTACAATAGTATCACAAGTGTTTTAGCTTATCTAACCACATTCTGATTGGATTTTCGTGGCTGATACTGTAATACTTTGGTCCAAAGCTCATGTGTATGGAGGTCCTAGGTCCTAGGGCAGAACCTGCTAATTTTAGTTTGCTAACTGGTTATGCTGTTGAATTACCTTCTAAATAGTTAAGTTTATGCCCATGTATCTTGACTGCTCTCAGTCTTACTCACAGAAGCTTTTTACAGTGGGTGACAGTCAATGTGGGGACTTAGACTGGCCAGTGTACTGAGAATAAAAAATAGAGTGCTCCTAAAAGGCACTGACTTCTATATTATCACCTCCATCATTGTCATCCTCAATGCTTAGAGAACATGAAGAAAAAAGAAGATAAAGCGAGATCTGGAGGGTGGAGAGGAGAGCTGTGAAATGCTGTTGTCTAGACCTGATATAGCTGTAAGAATCATGAAATCACTGAAACTGTGGTGACCTGCACAAGACCTACACAAAAATCAAGCCATCCAAAATTCTGTTGCAATAGAGTAGACAATCTCCACCCCATCCTCTGTTCAGAAGCTAGTGAGCATAGGTAGTTACTGGAGGAGGGAGAATAATTATATTTTGAGAATGTTTTTAAAATATGTTTTGGTATGTTCCCTATGATCTCATGGATGGCTCTGAACCCATGGGCACTTGGGCAATCCTAATTGTATTTAGCACATTATTAAAAACAGAGCCAAGAAATTGTGAGGTGATGGTATTGGAGAAGACAAGAAGGGCGTTAAAAGGGGGAAGAGGGAGATAGATGTGATTGTATTTCATTTGTGTATGAGATTCTCCAAACTGCTCTCTGGCCGATTAAAGCTTCTCATGCCTGTGGATCAGTAGATAAAGAACCATGGTACTGTTTGGTTGAGTGATTGTGACTAAGAGGTAAAGTGGATTTCAATTCTTAGCAGAGGGAGGAGGTAAGGAAGACATCCTTAGCATATTTGATAGGTTCGCTAACCCTTGTCACATGTGTTAATGGAAAATTACCAGGACCTATTTCAGACAAAGCCACTAATGATCCACGTCCCTCTAAACTGGAAATTTTGGGCTTTGAGTGCTGCTCAGTGAGTTCTGTTCCCAACACTGCACACTGCGTCAATCCCATGACAAAATTTGGGTCATTCTATCAGGCAAAGAGCTTTTGCTGTCTGAAGTTCTTGCTAAAGACAAAATGAGTACAGAATAGGTGGTAGATAATATTATGTACAATCACCTTGCAATTGAGGGAAATGAATATTGTCACGAGGTCCTATTTTGTTTTCTTTTGTTAAGAAAGCTTGTATATATACATGAAGATTTATATATGTGCTTATAGAAATGTAAATAATAAATAATTACATTTTACTCTCTTAAAATTTCTTCTGTTTTAATTCTCTCTAAAAGTCTTTTTTGCTTAGGCCCCTATATGTTGAGAGATTTCACTTCATTCTGGCTCTCTATTGTACTTACTTCCCTGTGCATTTACAACTGTAGCTGAAAGCCACATTGTGCATTAATTTGATCTAAGCAGCAAGAGGGTGCTAAATACTCTGTACCTGTTTTACTGTGAGGAAAAACTCCTGTGAAGTGTAAGAGTGGAGTTTAATGCCCAAACTATACTGAAACAATCATTGTATTCCATGTAAATGGAAGGGTAATTTATATATGTGAAAATTCTTTGCACAAATAATTAAAAAATGAAAAGTTATGCAGGAAACCTGGGAGATTATACTGATGGTGCAAAAGATAATTTCAAGGAACAGGAAATTTGTGCATGCAGTAGATAAAGACCCCATGGTTATAGTTATCAGAGAGCTTCCACATTAAATTTATACTTAGCAATTCCTAAGAGCAGGCAGCTTAGCGTTTCTCCCCCCTCTTGGGTCTCCCACCTTTTTGGAACTAGGTCAGTGACATTTCATGGGATGAACAGAAAGCAGAAAATGACACGCTTTAGTACAGCTGTTTTCTGGGTCAACTTTGCTGCTTCATTTTCCATTTAACAAGACAAAGAGAAATATATTTACATAGATATTGGAAAGACAGAGAAAAATGAAGAGTTATAATAGGCAGGGTAATCTATAGGCTAAGAAGGAAAGTAAGATATAGGTAGGCAATATGTGTAAAAATTAAACAAATGAACCATAGGTCTCTATAAGAGCCTAAAATTATAAGTAAAAAACATATAGAAGTTAGTATGTTAGGTTAGAAAACAACTCCTCACCTGCAACACCAAGTGTGTGAACTCTAAAATATAAAATTGGCAAATTAGGCCTTCATCACTATCTTATATCTGAAAAATATCTTTAAAATTTGAAAAAGTAAGTCAAAGACTTAGAGAATACATTTGAAGTGGTATAATCAACAGCGAACGGACATGCAAAACATAAAGAGCCCTCAAAATCCACTAATGAGAGAACAAGTACGTTGTAAAAAACTGGGGAAGAATTTCAGTAGTTAGCCCAATGATAATCTAGTGATGGTTGTCCAAAAATTCGCAGGAAAGTTAATAGTACTATTAAGCATTAGGGACATGCAAGCTAAAGACAGACAGAGTATGACTACACCCAATGCTTGAATATTTGTGACAGAAAAATCCAAATCCCCAGTTACAAACTTGTAGGCTAATACTAAATATTGTTAAGGATATGAAATGATTTAAAACCCTGTAATCTACTGGTGGGAATACAAACTCATAAATCATCTTTTCAACATAGTTTTTAATATATATATATATATATATATATATGTCAGAGACAAAGGCTTTGGCCTTGGCATATTCTGCTAGATGAAGGATCCCGGGTTTGACTTATTCTGCTAGCCACAGTGTCTTGGACCTCTCAGCAGGCATTCCCTTGATATCTTTCTGCCAGATATCAGATAATCTTGCTTTGTATCTAGGGCCCTGACTTTTAGGCTTGGCTTGATTAGCAACACAAAGGGTTCCGGCTTCACAGCAGGCATTCCTTTTACCCCTCCCCAGCCTACTGCCCCCAGGTAGGGATTAGACCCCTCCCCAGCCTACTGCCCCCAGGTAGGGATTAGACGTCCGGCCTTCAGCTCAGGGACAACTATGGATATAATTATGTATATGATGTCTGGTCGCATTGTGGATTCTCCCCTCCCCTGCCATTTCCCGCCCTAATGTGCTTAAATCATTGTAACAATAAAGATTGTCTCGGAGCTTGAACGGAATCTCGTCTTGCTCCAATGCATCCTTTTGTCTCCTGCTTCTTTCCATTACCAATGGTTTCTCTCTACAGCACGGAGCACCCACTGGCGGGAACTTTGAACCTAGTCACTAGCCTTTCTTGGAAGGGCCCTCCAAGGCAAGGCGGGCAGCGAGCTCTTTGCATATATATATACACACACGTATACACACACACACACACACACACACACACACACACACACACACATATATATATAATGGTCAAGATATTATATTACTTGCTATGGAACTGAGAGAAATAAATGAACGCGTGTATTTGTGAAATAGTTATGTAGCATGAGCAATGTGCAAATGACATAAATGATTATCGCAGAGATAAATGGATACGTATACTCTATTATACTTACACCACTCATTAGCTGAAATATTTTAGAACTGAAAACATTTTATACCCCATGTTTACTGGACTCTGTCCTTTAGTATAACTATTTGAAAAGTTATTTCTCATTTCTGATCCAACGTGGTAGGAAATTCACCCCTGGAATGACTCCAGAGAGCTAGATAATCTCTATAGTACTGACATAATAGCCTTCTCAAAATTATTTATTTAACATGTGCTAATAAATTCAAGGAAGAACCAGGCATATGATTTCTTTTTACCATAATTCCAACACCACCCTTTAAATGTATGCCTCATGAAATAAAAGATGTATGGTCTCTCGTTCAACATGTAGCAATTTCTAAATGATGTTGATGCTATAGATTTCTCTCCTTTTTGTTTGGTGGGTTTGGGTGGTGATCAAGTCCAGGGTGTTGGCTATAATAGAGAAGATCTTCATCCCTGAGGTATATCTTCAGATTTATTTTAATTAAATTTTAGTCCTACTACACAAAATAATTTTCAACATTGTATATTCACATGTATGTGTGTGTAGTTCGTTCTTATTCATTTTCCAGCCACTCCTCCTTCCTTGAATTTTGAAATAGAAGTGAACCTTATGCTCAGAACACAAATGTGATGTTATCTCACATTTCTTAAATCCCCCATGGATTTGGGGTATGTATGAAGAAACACTATTGTAGGTAGAGAGGCCACCTGTTAATTTGTATTTGAGTACTAATGTTAGTCTCTTCCTCTTGAGAGCTCTCCTGTATAGATAGTAGCAGTCAGACCTTAAGGGTATTGGCTGTAATAATTCCCCTTTAATTAAACACATGACTTTCTTCCCTGGATTTTACCACTCCATGTTATACGGAAATCCTTACCCCCCTGGGGTATCTGCCTTCCCAGCATATCTCTATGGTAAGGAGGAATACACCAAATCAGCAAATTGAATGCAGTAAGTGTTATGGGTTGCTAATGAATCAAAACCTTCCACTCTTTTAAATTTTGCTGTACACAGGGTTTCATTTTCAGAGACAAAACGACTAGCTGCTATTAGCTGTGAACTACAGTTCTTAATTTTCATGGCTGCTTTCCAGGTGACCTCTGCAGGAATGAAAAATTCCTGCTGACTTCAAAGCTAATTTAAACTGAGAAATGTACTTGGAGTTTTAATCAGTCCAGAAACTGGGAAGGAGGGTGGTAAATGGAACATAAAGAGACCATATCAAAAATCTCCTTCTAAGGACACATACTGTGTCCAATTTACTTAAAATAATTACCTTCCTAGACCTTGTTTCCCATCGATTTTGTTTAAATATGGCAGGGTACAAAATTAGCAAATTACCTAGTGTCTAATTACAATTCAGTGTGTTGAATTGTATAAACTTTGTAATCGTTTAATCAGTATTCATCTTAGTTCTCAACTTGATTACATACATTTCGAGTGCCATGTTGGATGAGAACTTGTTTTCTGTATATAATGGAATGTTAGAAATTGAATTACATTAAAAGCCATTTACTATCATTCTGCCTAAGAAACAGCCAAAGAATTCAGTTATTTTTTAAAACATTGTGATGAAATGTGAGGCTACCAATTGAGTAGAGACTGCTACCCTTTTCTTCAAACTTTGCAAAACAGGAGAAAAGAAAGTTTGGATAGAAAATTGTTGAGCCTGCTTCACTACATGTTATCAGAATGCAAGAAGGAGACTAATATTCTCATTAATTTACTTGTAATTACCAAGCTCCTGTTATGTGCCTGGCATTTTACCAGTTCCACAGGTTGGAGAGACTTTGGAAAGAGACTAATAGCAAAACAAATGAAGTATTGTGAAGCCTTTGGAGGGGGTGACAGAGAACTGAGGTCTCTATTCTAAGTAGACTTTGGAACAGGAAACAATGGCAATGAAGTGGCCCCTTCCTCACTGCTTTTCTTTGACTCACCTGTCACTCATAGTAAGTGTCCTCCAGACAGTGTCCAAAATGATAAGGGACATATAAATTGGCATAAATCTCCTGGAAAATTGGGTTCTCAGCAAGCTATGTCTTAGTGAGCTGAGTTCTGCTTTCATTTCCATAGTATCATTGATTTCCAACCTCAAAATTTCCCCAATATTCAGCATACACAATAACTAAATTCCAGCCTTCCTCCCTCTTATTTGGTGGGAGGTTTCTCTAGCCTCTTCCATCCTTGAAAACTAGATTAGATACCAGTCTAAAACCAGATTGTGCCCTTGTACTTTGTAAATGAATGTGTGCTAAGTGGAGAGTGAGGTGGAGTAAGGATTGGGAGATTAGGGGTGATTTATCTTTGCTAGAATACACACTCTTGTGCAAAGCTAACAGGCCCACTGCTTCTTGCCAGAATCTGATGCTAGAATGATAGTAAATATCTAGCCTTCGCAGCATAGATCAAGCAGATGAACTTTTTGGGAAAGGAGAGATTTTGTATTTGTAATGTTAGCAGAGGGGAATGGCAGCTATAAAGCTCCTACTTGTCATTACTGTCACATTTCCAGCAGACTTCAGTGATGTGGTGGAGTCTGTCTCCTGGGGAGATTTGAGATCTTGCTTGCTGTGAGATGCTACAGTTAAATGCTTGTTGATCCAATAGCAAGGTCTGTGAGATGGGAGCACAGAGGACCACAGGGATCCTTAGAACTACTGTGATATGAGTGTGTCTGTCTGCATGACCACAGGATGCAAAGCCGTTTGAGGCATCCTGGTTATCTCTTAGACACAAAGCCCGTTTCTGAGTTTGAAGACAGCTACTTGAGATACCCTGAGCTTTATTTTTTTTCCTGACCAAATATAGGGCCAAGAATGTTAAGATCAATATCTAGCCTAAAGTCAATTAGCTGTGCTCATTTAGGCAAATTCCTTAACCCTTCAAGGCCTGTTTGTTGTCTTGAAGTGGAACTGGGATGCCTGTGCTGTGTAAGGACATCTAGATCTGGTTAATAACGTGGTAAAATATAGTATGCAATAAACTGTGTGCTAATACCCTCCTCATTTGAATGGTAACTCTCAATGCTATATGTGACTGATAGGCACTGTGAGAGGAAGAGATTTTAATTGTGAATATTAAATGAAAATGGAGTGGGTTGAGTGTTAAGAACAGGAGATCGAGTTATGTCTGCCTTTTAGGACAAGTCATTCAGTCCGTCATCCATTCTGTTGATATCGTATGTTGTTAGACATCCAATGTGATTAGTGTATTTTATAGAGCACTTTGTATTTTGATGTTTAATTTTTCAAATCTGTGGAAGAGCAATAGGCTCAGTTCTAGAAACTTCTTAAAAGAATCATGTGAACTTAGTCCTCCTGAGGCGAAGGGGAGGGAGGAGAGGGAGGGGGGGATGGGGGGGCTTGTGGAGGGGTAATCGGGAAGTGGGATATCATTTGAGATATTAACGAATGGGATGATTAATAAAAAAAGAAAGGAGGACCTTTATCTCAAATAACGATTTCGACAGCAATTACAGACAAACTAATTTGAGACTGCCAAAATAATTGAAAGACAGAGACATGAACATAAAGATTAATATTAATAACCAAGAGAGGCTTAGACTCTAGGAGTGGAATCCTGAGACCCTGGAGTTCTCTGAGAGAGGAGAGTGGCAGCTTCCAGAAGCCAAAAAAGAATCATCTGTGGTTAATAGCCATGACTGAGCCTCTGGAAAACTGTTCCTCTATCAATTCAAGAAAGGAACCAGTCTCCAGCTCAGGTTGCAAGGCCTGACATGCAACTCATCTTGCTTGCTGTGTTTTAGTATTCAGATAAGCACTTGCCAAACGGTGCTATTGACAGATGGTAAGCAGCCCCCTCCTTGATAAAATACTACGCAGTTTATTCCACCACTCTAGCTACAGAAGATTAGTAGCTGCTGCTGAATTATTAACTGGCAGCTAGAAAAGAAGTTCTGATGGAGGCTAAAGTCCCATTATCATAGATGGAAGGAACTGAGCCTTGGTGTTGAGCAACTGTTCCCATCTGATCTGTTACTTGCATTGTTCACAGAAGTATAAACCTAACACACATGAAATAAAATATTGTATCCAGTTAGGACTCAGATATGGATACAAGATTTCTTGAAAGTTCACATTTTATTGTTTTTCCAACTTCTTGGACTTTATCTCATCTGCCCTCTTTCTCTCCCTCTCCTTCCCTCTCCCTCTCCCTCTCCCCCTCCCTCCCTCCCTCCCTCCCTCCCTCCCTCCCTCCCTCCCTCCCTCCTCCTCAGTTACTACATTCCATGGAGGCTGATACCAAGCAAGAGCTCTCTTCATCCAATACATGAGCATGAGAAAGATGAATGAGGTGGGTTAGGTACGAGTGTCAAGGACAAGAATATATTAACAATAGCAACTCAAGCCATTTGTAAAGGGTTTCATGGTCAATAACCCTGCTCTCACCCGTGGGATAACTAGTCAGGACAGTGTCATATTTACTAACTCTGTCCTCTACAATCTTTTAAAGATGGGGCAGCTATTTGGGAACACTCACAGGTCTTCACAGATTCCACTGGGTCTGTCTCTTGGGATGTCAACCAGAGACTGGTTCTGTAAGGAGGACATTTGTCTTTTTCCCCAGTTCCAAGACATTGTTTCTCTTCTAAGACAATGTTTTATGATGTTTGAGGGTTACAGGGGACTGAATTTTAGTAACATACAAAGATGATAAGACTAATCTGAACATCAGTTCTATGTCTCAGGCTGACGGGAAATTTAACATTTCTATCTCATGAAATCTTCCACCCTCAGATAAAACTAACTGGAGAGATTTATATTCTATGTGTGATGTTAGGCTGTGCAAGTCTGTATCTTTACAACACAACATTTTTGCATTTGTATTTTTATTTTCAGTGTGTGTGTGTGTGTGTGTGTGTGTGTGTGTGTGTGTGTGTGTGTGAGTGATGTGTGGTGTGTCTGTGCATATGTACATGTGGAAGGCTGAGGTCATTGTCTGATATCTTCCTATTGCTCCCCATCTTATTAAATTCTTTTGAGGCAGTCTTTCACTGAACTAGGCATCTCCAGGTGGCTAGAGTGGCAGTTCAAAGAGTCCCAGGATTGTCCTTTCTCTCCTTCCTCATGCCGGATTTATATGTATGCAGGTCAATGCTCATGTGTCCATGACAGGTGTGTTACTGAGCCATCTCTCCACTTTTTGCGTTTCTCTTTCCAATTACAGTGATAAAACTTGCTTTTTAATATGTATTTTGTAAGTTGTTTAAAACAAGGTCTCATGTAGTTCAGGCTGGCCTTGAACTTTCTATATAGCTGAGGATGACCCGAATTCCTGATTCTCCCACCTCTGCTTCTTAAAAGCTGGGATTACGGGAAGCTATCACCACTCTAATTTTTACACTTGGTACCTGCTAACGAAAGTATGTCAGTTGTAGCACTTAAAGCAGATTATTCATGATTCTGTGTGAGGGTAAAATAATTAAATCAGGCTGGTAGGGGAAGGACCTAAGTTAATCCTTAGCTCTTGCCTTGTCCATTCTAATTTTCTTGGGACTGGAAAGCAAAAATGTTTTACAAATCAATTGAGAACGCTTTTGCGGAAATGATTCTTTTAGCTCATCTTCTCAAGATACTTAAACATAGTGCTAAGCTGCCTTTCTGAGTCAGAGTTAAATTAATGCATAGGTGAAATTAGTAGGTATTGGCCATAAATAATGCACAGAAAAAGCAATTCTAACATTCACGGCTAAAGCACAATGGAGATCTGCTCTGGCACTCAGAACCAAGCAGAGTCCATCCCAATGACAAACATGTATTTCTCGTGGACTTTAAATATGACATTTACCTGGAAAGGTATTTTTTTATAGTATAGAATAGAGTTTATTTAGGGCATGGGGAGGGGAGTTAAGAGGGTAGTAGGGGCAGAGAAAGGCAGAGAGAGGGAGAAATTGGAGGAGGGGAGGCTGGCCATGAGCACATGGAGAGAGGGGGGAGGGGAACGGGGAGCAACCTGGAAAGGTATTTCAAAGTTTTTCTTGTAATCTCTCTGTCTTGTTGTCTCTGTCTTTGTCTCTATCTCTCTTTGTCTCTCTGTCTCTCTTCCCGAAGTGTGTGTGTGTGTGTGTGTGTGTGTGTGTGTGTGTGTGTGTGTATCACAGCGTGCTTGTGGTGGTAAGAGAACAATCTAGGTTTTGGCTCTCACCATTTACTGTGTTTCAGTTAGGGTTTTCTCTTCTTCATCTGCTTCACATCAGACTATCTGGCCTGAGAACTCTTGAAGAATCATCTCGCTTCCACTCCAGCGTTGCTTTAGCAGTGATGGGACTACAGAAGCACATGGTACACCACTAGGCTCCAAATGGGTTCTAGAGATCTTAGCTTACGTTTTCACACTAACTTAGCAAGCACTCTATCCACTGAGTTATCTCCCTAGTAAGATTTAAGGTTTTTTTTTATCGGGAAAATAATTTATATTCTGTCTTTTATTTTGCAAGTAAACACTATATCACACCCTTCAGAGTATGGAAAAAAATCATAAAAGAGAGGAAGGAAGCTGTAAGGATGAGAGGACCAAGCACGCAGATGTCGCCTTCTAGACATTGTATGGAAACTGCACTCATGCAATACCAACAAAACAGTTGCCTCAGTAAGAACTGTGTGTGTGTATGTATGCATGTTTGTGTTCATGTATGTTTAATAATAATAAATGAAGAACAAAAGGAGTGGAAGAAACAGTGGAGGAACTGGATGATCCAAAGTAGGAGTGCAAATGAGACAAATACAGCACTCAGGTGTAAACCATTGGAAAATAAAGCTCAAATTAAACAAAACATTGGGAACACTTTTCACACTTTTCTTTTAAAGATAAATGATTAATTTGAATGTCAACACCTTGAGTATCTCTATTTCTTTTCACTGAGTTTAGTTACATTGGCAAGTTATATTATAGAGCTCTAGATTTCTAAAGAGGGAAAAGAATCAGAGAACGTCAAAGAGAATAAATACCCTGTAAGCCCAGTATTATATAATACCTGGATATTTTTAAACCCTTCATGAAGAATTCAGACAAATATATTTTTGAGAAAGTACATAATGAAATTAAACACTTCTTTACTTCAAATTTTATAACAAAGCTATTGTAATCAAAGCTGTATGATACTGGCATAAGACAGAGACCCAGGCAAGTGTGAATGAATAGAAAGCCTATAAACAAATCTTGACATGTTTAATCAAATTATTTTTCACAGAGTAGACTTTTAAGATACTGACCACAGTAATTAAACACCGATTAAAGACTTAAATGTAAGGCATGCAATTCTAAACTCTGAGACGAAAACAGGAAGAAAGCAGGATTATGTTGGAGTTGGTAGTGATTATTTTGACATCACAACACTGGCAACAGAAACTTAGATAACTTTGATTAAAATAAATTGAAAAAGTTCTATTCATAAAAACATCCCATCAACACCTGAAAAGGCACTGGATGGAAAGGAAGGGAATATTGGTGAGTCACATATCTGATGAAAGATTAATGTCTAGACTATAGAAAAATTTATTTTTACTTCACATTAATATAACACAAATAATGCAGATGAATAGCCATTTATTCAGAGAATGAACAGTCTACCTGCATTTGAAATGCATATCATCAAAACCCAAGTTAAATAACATCTCCTATCTTAGGGATGGCTACTATCAAAATACACCAAAACCCAAAACCAACCAAACAAACAAAAACAACAACAACAAAAACCAGAGTCAGTAAATAGCACATGTTGACAAAGACGGAGAAGATTTGGACCTCTAGCGTATTGTTGGTAAGATCACAAAACTGGGTTGTCACCACAGAAAATAATGTGAAGGCTCTGCTAAAAGTTCACATTTCTGGAAAAGCAGTGTCTGTGTTGTTATGTACACCTCCAAAACCAGTTGAGATCTGTAGGGAAGTGTCGTGTAAAGTAAACAGCTGCAGGGTAGCAGTGTCCATAGCTATTGCAGACATGAATCTGCTCTGTTAAAAATGAGTATGAAAACGGGCAGTGAGACATCTCTAGGAAGGGTGAGTGGGGCAGCATTTCCTTTTCCCACTGCTGCTGAGATGGCAGAAAGTAGTCGAAATCAGTACGAAACGGAATACACCCAAGTTATTAGTCAGCAAATGAGGGTCCTGGAAAAATTAAAAGCAGCACCACCAAATGCTGACCTGGAACAAGGGTTCCAAGATGGAGTGCCAATTGCCAGTGTGATAATGCAAGTCTCAGAGAGGATCATGGTTACAGGAAATAATGAAGACATTTCATTTTCAAGACCAGCAGATCTTGACCGTATCCCGTCCACTCATTTTAAACCTCTGGAACTGAAAACACCACCACACGTGCTCACAAGAGTGAGAGACCACTAGATTTCCTGGATTTAGAGAGACCACCTCCAACTCCTCAAAGCGAAGAGATTCGAGCAATCGGCAGGCTAAAAATAGAGCCTTCTATGAGTGCAAATGCTGTTCTCCAGAGACAGTTGGTCAGAAACGATTCCATACCTGTGTTACATGGTGGGTCAGCTGCTGCCACTTTTAATCCTCATCATGACAATGTCAGGTATGGCATTTCAAACTTAAATGCGGCCATTAAAGGAGCATCAGATGACATGTCTGTGGTAGCTGCAGCTTCATTAAGATATCAGATAATCAAATTAAATAGACGTCTACAACTTCTGGAAGTGCTGAAAGAGAAAATGGTCATGTATTCAATTACTGTAGCATTCTGGCTGCTTAATAGCTGGCTCTGGTTCCGATCCGAGAGCTAACCTCAGCTTCACATATATTGTCTCAACACCTGGAAATATAAAGGACTTGCAAACTTCATTGTGTCTGTCTTTGCATCGGATGCCGTTTTTCTAGTCCAAGACCTGAAAATGTATTTCTGCCAGAATGAGGGAAGGACCTGTATCTGTAGAGTAAAGGCCTGTCCTGTTGCTGATGGGCATTCAGCCAGTTCTGCAGTGGCACCTGCACACTCTCCTTTTGTAAATTGGCTCTAGGTTTGTTTGTTTTTAAAGAAAATGATTTTTTGGGGGGGCCTCATCAGTCTGTACAGATAGTTCTCTAAACAGAAATGACAGAGAGTGAGTTTGGAAAACTGTGAAAGAAAAGTGTTCTGTCCTGTTTTTCAGATGATTAAGCAGTTTCATTGACAGATGCTTTTTGTATCTACAGCTCAACAGCAATGCTTTTTAAGTCATAGTGAGGTGCAGGGCTTAAGAAGAGTCGAACCACCTAACTCTTCTTCATCACCCGTACAGACAGAGTTTAAAAACTCCTAACAATTCAGCAGTTTATCTGTGTGCAATATGTTGATTTGACTTTCATCTTAGTTTTCCATGAAGTATGTTTTTACCACGGCCATATGTGAATGATTTAAAAACCTAAAAAATAAGTCATAAAATGTAGTGTATTTAATAAACTGTCAACCAAAAGAAAGTTAAAATAAAAAATATCATGATCATATCATTTGTCAATTCCATGTCCTGGTAAATATATATAAAAAAAATAAATGTAGGATTCAAAGAGATATTCATTAATCCTATTTTTACAGTAGCATTATTTGCAAGAGCCTATTAGTAGAAGTTTAATTGCTGAAAACATGAATAGATTCACCATTATTGAAATGACTCTTAAAAGTGTGCTACTATTTAGAGTCATTTGACTGATATTTTCCTTTAGCAGCTTAGTAATGTTAGGTTGACCTCTAGAGCTCATGTTTGCTAACTCATTAACAGTGTCAGTTGTAGGTTGCAGCTTATGGAAGGGGCCTTAAATTCTGTTGAAAGTGGTTGGTTTCTTGCACTATATGTGTGCCACTATTGCACCAGGATGTTTCAAGGGTGGGTCAAGGTTGTAGGTGGCAGGGATTGGACCTGGGTTCTATTGATGGTTTCTGTTTTCCTTCAGCACTGTTCAGAGTATTTTGTAGTACTATCCAGAAGTAGTTGACCAATGAAAACAGGTTCAGGTTCTGTGGGGTTCTGAGTGCTTTTTACTTTCTGCTTTTCTTTTTTAAATTTGTTTTGTTTATTTTTATTTTATATTTTGTTTTTTAGAAAGAGAAAGAGGAAAAATATAGCTATGTGAATAGGGAGGTAGGGAGGATCTGGGAGGAGTTAGGGGAGGGGCAAAGACTATAATCAAAACATTATTTCATGAAACAGATTAATGAAAGAAATATGTTAACACAGTCAGGTCCTTCTACATGTGTTTCACTACAGTAAAATGTAAAAATTGAAAAAAAGTCTTAACATAACTATGTTTTAAAGTTTTAAACTACAATGAAAAAATTATATTTAGCTGCCATTTAATCATATTTCAAGTGATTTGTTAAGCACCAATCAATTATTACATAATGAAGTTGATTATTCTCTATAATTTGTGTCTTGTCTTATTCACAATTCTTAGATATTGAAATCCTTCTTTATTTGTTCTTTAGAGGAAAAAAATATGTAAAAAGGATGCATTTGTATAAGGTTACATGTTATCAGGCAGCTGAGTCTTAGTGATACCCAGTAGAGTCCACCTAGCAGTTGATCATGGTAGGTCACCTAAGAACATTGCTGTGCTGTTTTGGGAGGGGCTTGAGGAACGATCTGCACTCAGCTGCTATGGTACACATCTGTCAACGGAATTCACTTCATGCCTTGATCTTGATAGTGTAGTAAATACAGACAACGCTAAAATCAGCACAGATAGAAGACTTAGATCACTATAGCTTAGAATCTTACAAAATGTAAAATATATACCAAATATGAGGTTATACTTCAATAACAATCTTATGTTCTCATTGCAAGTGCAGGCCTATTCATTTCCCTTCTGGAGTGAAATTAAGTTATGAAAATAGTGCGATTTTCTTAGTTTAACTACACATATAAAGAAATGACAGATTTCTAGTCTTGCGTGCACACTTCACGTTAATATTTCATGATAGCTGTGGGATTCTGCACTTCTCACATCCTTCAAGTAGCCTGTGTGATGCTTTCCCGTTGCTTTAGCTCTGAAGTATGTATTCAAGCCCTAGGCAAGATTTTATCCCCTGTACGGGGAGCTATGTACCTGTGAAGTTAATTTGAATAGTTGTTTTTCTTAAATGAAGAAAAGCACATATCCTTTGAGAAAATGTCATATTGGCCTGAAACTACCAGCTGAGAAATTACTAGCTTCAGAAAATCTGCTCTCAGAGAGTACTGCAGAATTCACTGGAGCATGTCTCTTAAATTACTTCTGAGGTGGATTTTAGATGATGATTTGAATACACAACTACAGAAGAAATGTAATTGGGTAAATCTTGTGCTGACATAAACATCAAAGTTCCTTATGTCTGATGAGTCAATAAACATGATAATATTGAAACAGATCTACGGTATACTAAGAGATAATATAACGTGACAGTAAAAATTATAATATAATATTTTTTTTACATTTCACATATTTCTGTGTATAGATGAGTCTAAATGATTTCAGAAATGTTCATATTGCAAGATAAAGACAATAGTTAGCTCTAGTAAGATAGTGAAGACAGAAAGGAATTTAGTAGAGATGAAGTTTTGATTGAATACATTTTCATTGTTTATTATTTAAAACTCATTGGTCAACCTTGTGATTTTGGAGCTAATGGAAAAAATGCCATAAAGTTGAAAGGGAGAAATGAAGGGTATATGGGAGAGCTTGATCAGGGAAAAGGAAAGAGAAAATGAGGTAAATCTGTCACAATCTCAAATGTAAAAGTAAGTTTTCAAAAAATTAGGGAGTAAAGTGTGAGAACATACAAATCTGGAAAAAATACAATTTTAAATTAATTCTTTGAGAATTTCATGAAATGTATTCTTTTTATTACTTTTATTTTTTACAGTCCAGTTGCTACCCCCGTCCTGGTTAGCCCTCCCAAAGTTCCTCATCCCATTCCCCCGCCCCCCACAACCTCTGTTTCCTAGAGGATGTCTGCCGCCCTGCCAGACCACCCCAATCCTTGGGACCTCAAGTCTTTTGAGGGTTATGTACATCTTCTCCCACTGAGAACCTGACCAGGCAGTCCTCTGCTGTATATGTGTTGGGGGCCTCAGGCCAGCACGTGTATGCTGCCTGGTTGGTGGCTCAGTGTCTGAGAGATCTCAGGGGTCCAGATTAGTTGAGAATGTTGGTTTTCCTATGGGATCACCCTCCTCCTCAGCTTCTTCCACACTTTCCCTAATTCTACCACAAGGGTCCCCAACTTCAGTCCAATGGTTGGGTGTAAGTATCTGCATCTGTCTCAGTCAGATGCTTGTTGGGCCTCTCAGAGGACAGTCATGCTTGGCTCCTGTCTGTAAGTACACCATTGCATCAGTAATAGGGGCAGACAGGCCTTGGAGCCTCCCCCTGCGATGAAACCCAAGTTGGGCCGGTCACTGGACTGCATTTCACTCAGTCTCTTCTCCATGTTTATCCCTGCAGTTCTTTTAGACAGAAACAGTTCTGGGTCAGAGCTTTTAACTGTGGGATGGCAACCCCATCCCTTCACCTGATTCCCTGTCTTTCTACTGGAGGTGACCTCTACAGGTTCCCTCACTGCTGGTCCCTCCTTTTGAGTCCTGAAAGTCTCTCATCTCCCAGGTCTCTGGTACTTTCTAGAGGTTTTCCCCACCTCCCACCCCCTGAGGTTGGCACTGGGGGAAATTTCCTAAACAACTCCAGTGGCTCAGGCTCTAAGATTAAGAATTGATAAATAGGACCCCATGAACCTGAAAAGCTTATGTAAGGCAAAGAACATAGTCAATAAGACAAATCGGCAACCTACAGATTGGGAAAAAAATCTTCACTCACTCCACATCTGATAGACAGCTAATATCCAAAATAAACAAAACACCACACAACCCAATCAAACAATGGGGTATATAGCTAAACAGAATTCACAACAGAGGACTCTTGAATGGCCAAGAAACACTTAAGGAAATGTTCAAAATCCTTAGTCATCAGGGAAATACAAATCAAAATGACTCTGAGATTCTACCTTACACCAATCAGAATGGCTAAGATCAAAAACTCAGGTGACAACACATGCTAGCAAGGATGTGGAGAAAAAGGAACATTCCTCCATTGCTGGTAGGATTTCAAACTGGTACCAACCACTCCGGAAATCAGTCTGGAGGTTCCTCCAAAAATTAGAAATAGATCTACCTGAAGACCCAGCTATACCACTCTTGGGCATGTACTCCAAAGCTGTTCCACCATACCACAGGGGTACATGCTCCACTATGTTCATAGTGTGATATGTTATGTGTGATAGCCAGAAGCTGGAAACAACCCAGATGTCCCATAATGGAAAGGATGGATACAGAAAATGTGGCTCATTTACACAATGGAATACTACTAAGCTATTAAGAACAAGGACATCATGAGTTTTGCATGCAAATGAATAGAACTAGAAAATATCATCCCGAATGAGGTAACTCAGACCCAAAAGGACATGCATGGTTTGTACTCACTAATAAGTGGATATTCGCCAAAAAAGCACAGAATACCTAGGATACAATCTATAGAACCCAAGAAGGTTAACAAGCAGAAGGGTTCAAGTGAGGATGCTTCCATCCTACTTGGGGAGGAGAAGAACGCAATCATGAGAGAAAAAGGGAGGGAGGGACCTGGATGGGAGAGGGGAGGGGAGGGGAAAGGGGGAACAGGATCAGGTATGGAGAGGACAGGAGAACCCTGAGTACCAGCAGAATGAATGGAAATGTATTTTTATGGCATTCATCCTCTCTCCTGTAACTCTTCATACGTCCAGCTCTTCGTCCCTACTGACTGAACTTGATGTCACCAAGTGCAATTTTTGCTGCCCTTGGAGTGACCATCTACTAGAATGTACTTGAGTCACTAGACCTGCATTCTTAAAGAAGATTGAGTCTTTCTCTCCCTCTCACCCTCCTCCTCTCAACAGCTTTCAACTGTTAACAGCTTCTAATCTAAGGATAGATTTCATTGCCCAGATCCCTCCTCTGTGCCTTTGTTTGGTCTGGATCAATCTTTCTCAAGTCTTGTGTGAATATTCTCCCAACTGCTGTGAGTTCATGTGTGTACTTGTCCTGTCAGGTTGGTAAAATACTGTTTCCTTAGAGTCATACACCTCATTTGTCTCTTACAATATTTCTATTTCCTACTCTGCAATGATTCATGATCCCTGTGAGTCAGGAGTGTGATATAAAAGTCCTGTTTAGGGTGAACAGTCCAAAACCTTTTATTATTTGCACTTTGACCACTTTAAGATTTCTAGGTCAATCACCATACACTCCTCCAGAGAAGCCCCTCTGATCTTTGAGTGATGATCTACTCTATGCATTTTTTACAAAAGAATAGACTTAAAGAACTTAGTGACTGATGACATTCAGTTGGGGAAGAAAAATAGGTGAGTTAATATGCACAAAATGTGCACTGGGAAGAAAGTACATCATTTGGAATGAATGTCCTTAATCCAATAGTTTATTATACTAGCCAAGTCAGAGAAAACTAGAAAACACAGAATAATGCTTAATACTCCAACATGCTATCATAGCCCACAAACCACAATGGGAATGGATGTTTAATTTTCTTTCATGGAAATATCTCAAAATACATTTTTAACAAATAAGGAGGACTTACACTAAATATCTTTCCACTCACTAAGATTTTCATATTTTTATACAGTTGAGGAATTACTATTTTTTATGCATGGAGACTCATGAAAGAAAATTATTCTAATCTTTTGGAAAGAGGACTTATAAATGTATGAAGAACCCTAACCTACAACTTAAAGCTTCTTACAATTCTTTAGTCTTGCTTAGGACTAGCATAGAGGCAAATTCAGATAGACATTGGGACTGCTGAAGGAGGCATTACAGGTTTCAAGTGACATGTTCTTTCTAATGAACACTGGAATTAGTGGCAATAAGATTTATCATGTGCAAGAGAAAAAGTAAAGAGGAAGGAAGTGGGCTGAAAAGGTCTCAGAGGACCTGTCTATATCTAAGTAATTTTTTATTTAGAGAAATTGGGCTGGTTGAGTGTTGAGATGTGATGCTAAGACAGTCTCTTGCTTTTTCATGTATAATAATACCTTTGTCCATTTTCCTTTCAGATCTGAATGTTCTTTTCCTTGACATCTTATTAATTCATCCTTCTGGGGAGTCTTTCAGAGAAGAAAACTCACACTAAAGGAAAAAAATTCAAGCCAAGTCTAATAGACTAAACTTTCCTCTAAGTTTGGCTTAAGGCTGAGAAAGAGACCTTACAAAAGTTTGCCAATTGGCAGGAGATTTAATGACAGGCTTTCAGGATCAAAGCACACCCTTTAACTTTTCTTAACAGTAAACTCATTGGTAACCACTGGCATGTGAAATACTTCCATAGAAGAAACAGAAATCTGACATTCGTTGAGTATTACCAAGTGTCCTACGTGGAGGACACATTAATATGTCCCTTTTCACTTATAAACAAGCTACCCATTGAAAGGAAGAAGAGCTTTTGCAAGCATTTAACAATGGAATCCTTGCCCATCAGCACTTTCCATTCTCTTTTTTGGTATGGAAATATTAGCAAAAATTAGCAGTAAGAAGAGCCAGTGTGCAGATAAAACCAGCCCCGGTAAGTGTATTTACTTCCAAAAGTCATGGTTGTCCTTTGGTTCTAGAATAGATAACTTTGAATATGAATAGAAGGACATGACAATAGAAAGTTCAAAATCCACTGTCTAGTTCTCCTCTTTCTTGTCCCCTAGGGTTTTAGGGCAGAGGTTTAACTACCTAGTCCTGCTGGAGTTTTATGGAGTGTGAGACAGCGTAAATCATAGTTCTAAAAAATGAAAGTATTGCTTTTCTGATAGGGCCTATTGTTTCTATAATAGTAAGGAAGAAAATTAAAATGTCTTTTGCTATATAACAAGGTTTGACACGTTTACAGTATGGATGAAGATTCAGAGAGTTCACTTTGTTCTGATATCCAAGCACTTGATTATTAAGTTGGAAAAAGGTTGATTAACCAGTGATTTAACAACACATGTGAATCCTTGACACCCAAGCAGATGCTACTAACTGGTCTCTAGACCACCTTCTTCTCCATTTCATAGGTAGTGTAGCTTCAAAGACACTTTCTTACATGGAGAGAGCAGCTAAGTTTTCATGGCTGAGTAAACAGATGACTTGTGCAAAATGGAGATGATGAAGCTTGGTATATTTCCATCATAGTTTTAAGAGGTAGCTAAATCCTGTGGACTTCCTTCTCTTGTGTCAACAGGCTTTAGAAAGCTGCAATTTTGAGATTTCTTCAAAGCCAAACCATTGGGAAAGAGAGGGAGGAAGATAGAGATCTTGAAAACTTTAAACTCAGTCTGAGACCTCTGTCACGGTGTGGTCCATTACCTCTATCTTTAATGTCTTCAAATAGTGTTTTTGAGACCTCAGATAAGAGCAATATGATTCTTTGTCTTCTATCTCCTACCTTTGGGAACTTTTAAAATAAGACATTGGATAATTCACATAATCCAGGATAATCTCTGTTAATGGTAGTTGTTAACAATCTTAGTCTGAAGCACCAAAGTCCTTTGTAGTGTTGTCTAAGATATCCACACATTCCTAGAGTTGAAACATGGGTATTTGGTGGAGGGTTTCTGATTGCCATAAAAAATGAGTGCTCTAAAGAATCTATTTTAATTGCCAGATTTAATTATTAATAGATGAAGTGGATGTTTCTGGATATGCCGTGTGATGCAGACTCATGTTGTGTTTTGCTAAGGCAAGACCCATGGGAGAACATGTGCTGTTTGGAGAGAGTATAAATGGAACTCCATGGACAGTCATAGGGCACTTGCATAGCTAGACTTGCAAAGTTTTGCTGGTCTTGCATCTTCCCTAATCTTTACTTCATTGAGAGAGGCATGGCCAAGAACTTCTGGCATCCCAGCTGGTCCTAGTTGCTTCTGCTGACTCATACTGATTGGGCAGAAGCCTGGTGGTTTCTGTTGGATCATGTTACTGCTGGTGATTCCTGTTTGGTATAGTGACACCAGTCCTTGAACTGGACTGCTGGTGTCCTGACAAATGGACAAGAGATTGGAACTGCCCCAAAGATCTACTTCTAAACAGGTCCATATCCCTTTGTCCTATTTAGCCCATTTTCTCCCCTACCTTTGGACAGTGGGCTAGAAGAGGATTTGTAACATTTGAGATCCCTTACTAAAAGTAGGTTTTGAAAAATGTAAGCCTACAAATAGAACCTTTTATGTTCCAATTTTATCACAAGTATGTATTGTCAGATATGCCCTACTCTATCTGAAATGTGGGCATAAACAAGATGACAGAGACAAGATAATTAAAGGCTCAAGATTCAATGCTTTGAGGTTCATAGGTCAAGGAGCATTTCTTACAATGCTTAGTGGTATTTGTTGTGGGGATAAATGAAGAAAGATGAAGCTTGGACTTTTATGAGCTACGACTCCTGTTGGTGGTGTTGACTGAGTCTTGCATGACTCAGCACTAAGCCACTTTTAGGGCCAGTAATATCATAGAGCAGAAACAGCTATTTTAGAGAGGAGTACATTTGTCATATTTCAGGAAATACAGCCTTCAACTTGCTTTGTTTTGCTCTTAATTCATAATCTTATAGCTTTTCAAAGCACACATCAATTCATAAGGTAAAGAGTCACTTCTTCCTTTTGTCAATTGCTTTCAAGTGTGATCTGACTTGTCCTTTCTTTCTTTTTTTTTTTTTTAGTATAGAAATAGAGTTTATTTAGGGCATGGGAAGGGGAGTTAAGAGGGTAGTAGAGGCAGAGAAAGGCAGAGAGAGGGAGAGAGTAGAGAAGTAGAGGAGTGGAGGCCGGCCATGACCATGTGGAGAGAGGGGGGAAGGGAATGGGGAGAGGTAAGGGAAGTAGGAGAGAGGCAAGAGAAAGAGGTAAGAGAGCGACTTGTCCTTTCTTATCCTTATAAGTACCATTACAAAAATATACAGAAGCGAAAATAATGTTTTATATATATATCTTCAATGAAATACATACTATATATGAAATATATAATACATAATATATTTGGGATATATATTTATCTATGAAATACATAGTACATAGATATAATTATGTATATTTCCAGTGAAATACATAACATAAAAGATAAGCAGTCCTATAGATTCACCACCAATATGTATAGCACAGCAGTCTGAGCTTCCTAAACAACTCCTTCAAACCAGCTTTGTTGTACTGGCTCCCTCATTCATTAAAGCATACCAAAACATCCATATTCAGATACATTTGCTGTCTTACTTTTTTCAAAAGCGTACTCTGGTTGCACCCTGAGTAAAATTATAGCTTTCTTAGTACTAACATGCAAGAGATTTTTTAGTAAAATACTGGATAATATCTGTTGTATACGTGTGAGGAGGATTTCCCAAACACTTGGGATATCTTATTGCTATAGCATCTGTACAACTGTCTCTAGGGATGTATGTGAGATGGAGGAGTTGGTGTGCACAAATAAGTTGCTCTGTATCAATCATACTAAGTAGATTTCTATTGCTGTGACAGATACCCCACAAAAATGAACTTAAGGAAACTATCATTTTAGCTCGTGATTGCTTTAGTACTAAGTTGGAATAGAAAATTAAGACAGAAATGGTCACGAAGGTCTGATTGTTTAATGTTGAGAATCAAAACAACAAAGCAGGAGGCTGGGATCTCATTTTCCCCTTCACAAGCAAGCAAGCCTCAAGACCCAGTTTCTACAACTGGGCCCTACCTTGTAAAGATCCTGTCCTGTCTCAGTAGTGACATGTGCTAGAGACTAAGCCTTTATCAAATGGGCATTCAGAGGAGACATCCTATTTCATATATAATATCAGTATATATGAATATATATACACACATATATATATATACATATATATATATATATATACACACACACATACACACACACACACACACACACACACACACACACACACACACACACATATATATGAAATAACTTTGGAATTCTCTCCTCTAAATAGAAAATATCTTAACCATTCTAATCAAAACCCAGACTGTTTGCAACTCAAAAAAACAGAAAGGACCAAAACCAAGACATTATGAAGAAAGTCTGGAATACAAAGGGTGACAAATAACTGGTGTCATAAAACAAGAAATCATCTTTAAGGAACACAGCACAGATTCCCAGGAATTCCATTTGTTCTTGGTAGCTGAAGACCTTTTACAAGTCATTCAAATCGTAAAGCAGAGGTCGCTTGCAGCTCGGCGAAGGCAAACAGAGGGTTTCAGAAAGGAATGTTCTTTCCTGACTATTCTGCCTCCCCATTTATCTCCACTGAAAGTACTTTGTCTCCTTCAGAAATAGATTTTCACTCTCCTTGGCTGCTTTCTACAGTTCTAGCCTTGTCAGTATTTGGACATGAATAAATCAAAGAGAGCTTAGCATTTAAGTGTGCAGCTAGCAATCTGAGTGCCCTAAGTTGACGTCCATTATGAAACTACTTTATGATATATCATAAATGAGTGTTGTTTCTTTTGTTTACCATGTCAGTTAGAATACCAGCTTTTGCCAAATTAGGGATTTATGTCACAAGTAGAGTTTGTTTGGATGTATTTTCTTGTAAGCAGATGCAAAACTGGACAGCCAAGTCTTACAGCATTTGAAAAACCTTATCTTTATGGCCTTGGGTTCTTCTGCTTTCCCCTGTGAATATGATTTCTTGGAAACAGACTTTTCTGCATTCCAAGTCATGTGCTGCCCTTACATTAAAAACAAGGAAAATTTGAAATACACTTAACCGTCATCTCAATCTGTACCTCCAGATTGCAGAATTTTATAGTAAGTACATAGTTAACTGATGTGTAGGGGGGTTATTTTGGCTTGATTTTCCTCGATTGTAATTAAAAGGGAAGGCAAAGTGCTGGTTTTAAAGGCTAGTTATTAAAATACTTGTGTTGAAGGATTAGCCCAAAATATAATTGTTGTATAAAATACAACTTATGGGTAGCATCCTACTATCACCTGAACTATCGGATAAATAACTGTTTTTATTTATTTATTTTTTGCTCTCATAAAATCCAAACATTTGAGATCTCAAAAGTTTTAACAGTGTCTCTTAGTATTCTGCCACGAAATAATCAGTGGTCATGGACATGATAAAGAAGTTTCCAGGCTCTTTTCTCACAATATTGTAGATTATAAAGATTCTAACTTTATTTGAAACTCTTTATTTTCATGAAATCGCCAGATTATTTACAGCTTATAAATTTTACTTATTCATGGCTTCAAATCATGTGCTGTAATTCCTGGGTAGACATGCTTCAGTTAGTGAACCTTTCTTTGGTCCTCTGTCTGCATTACTACTGTAGAGCATGGTCATGCTTCAGTTAGTGAACCTTCCATGGGCATTGCTACCATGAAAATAACCCATATAGCATTTAGTACATAGTAAAATAATTTCTGTGTTTTGCTTTTGAAACTGACTCTGGAAATCATTATAAACTGAATCTTACAGACAATATTGGAAACTTCATTTAACTATGTAAATTACCCCCATTTAATTTTCTCTTAATATTCATTTATTGTAATTATAGCCCTTATTTACTCTGAGTATTCTAATTATATTTAAATTGTGAACATTTAATCTATTTTTCCATTAATTAATTCATTTATTCACTTTACATTTTATTCAATTTTAATGTAATACAAAAAGAAAGTGTTGGGTCAGCAGCATTTAGTCTTTTGTCTTAACGTGAATGCTTAAAATATCTTTTATAATAAGTTTGGGAAAGTCTTAAATCGTCACATTACATTAAACACTGGAAACTTTTCCTGAGTGTTTGTTATTCAGTTTTGCCACCAACTTGTTATGTAGTTGAGGATGAGTTTGCACTGCTGAACCTACATAGCTTCTACCTCTAAGCTCTGCAACTAGAAGCATGTGGGGACAGATGCAGGATGTACAGCAAGCATCCTGCCAATGGTAGTGTTTCCCCACCCCCAGTCCTCGGAACTTTTCTATGTGAATTTCTTTAGAGAGTTTCTTTTTTCTTCATCTGATCAAGGCTCTAAGAAACGTCTAAGTTTCACTTAACAGTAACCGCTGGACTGAGAGTGAGGTACCAGATGGAGGGGTTGGAGAAAAGTCTGAAGGAGCGGAGGCAATTGGCAGCCCCATGGAGGGAGCAAGAGCGTCAATGGGCCTGACCCTCCCCCTGGTCGTCCTCTAGTTCAGACCACTAACCAAAGAATACACATCTATTGACCCATGATTTGGACTACATATGAGGCAGAAGAATCACCTCGATGGCCACCAGGGAGAAAGGAGAGGACTTTGGGCCTGAGGGTGCTAGTGGCCCCA
>CM052705.1:5035776-5061663 GCA_028551405.1 Uromys caudimaculatus
AGCAGGTAGGTGGGAGGAGGAATTCCCTCACAGAGGCGGGGAGGGGGAGGGGACACGGGGTTTCCAAAGAAAAGGGGAATCATCGGAAATGTAAATAAAGTATCAAAAAAAAAAAAAAAAAGAAACGTATTCTATAATGTATACTTTAAATCCATAAGATATGATACTAGCTCAGAATTCCAATTTTCTAAAATATATAGAAGTCCATATTACTGTTAAATTAAATTCAGAAATTTAATAGTATTGGAATTATCTAGAAGAAGTAAATTTTCTTGCTTTCTTTTTATTCTGGGGAGAAGATTTTTCCAATCATTTCTTGAATTCTGCATTTTCTTGATATGATTAAATCTTCTGGAGAATCTAAAGATTAAAGATATTAAGCAAGTATTCAACCATGGTTCAAGGAAGATGTTTCCCCCTGAGATTAGCAATGACATTGAAGGTACATGTCTGTTGTTTGATGTAACTGTGACGACTGAAGGTTTAGTGACTCTTTAAGATACTGAAGATGGATACTATTTATGATAGGTGCCTTGTTAGAAGACTAAGTTTAGGTGAAAATAAAGAAAACCATGATATAAATTGAAGGAAAAGAAAATTATAGTTGTACTAGACATATAAACTTTTTCTTTGAAAACAATTCAACTAGACTCTTTGTCTGTCTCTCTCTCTTTCTCTCTCTCTCTCTCTCTCTGTGTGTGTGTGTGTGTGTGTGCATGTGTGTTTGCATGTGTGCATAATAGAAAGGTTCAATCTTCTTTTTAATTTTAAATACCTTTCATTAAAATATAATTACATAACGTTCTTCCCTTTCCTCCCAAGTCCTTTCCCTCCAAACCCTTCCATGTGCATGTACTCTCAAGTTGATAGTTTCTTCTGCCCCAATTATTATTGTTTTATACACACACACACACACACACACACACACACACACATGAACAAATATGTAAATATAACTCATTGAACCTCTCTTGATGTTTGTGTAAATACCAATTTAGGTTTGACAACTTTTTCGGATAACCAGCTAGGAAGCTTATTCCTTGGAGAGGGCAAATCTCTGTCTCTTTGTAGTCATTGATTGCCTGTAGTTCTTAGTCTAGGGGTGGGGCCCTGAGATATATTTTTTCTCTTCCATGTCTGTTGATACTGCCATTGTTCTGGTCTTGTTTACGTACCCATTTCTAGAAGAGACTGTTCCACAGTGGTATTTTTGATGTTCTTACAATATATCTGCCTCACCTTCTGTGATGTTCCCTGAGCCATATGTGTGTGTGTGTGTGTGTGTGTGTGTGTGTGTGTGTGTGTATGAGCTGTGATATAGGTATAGCCATATCACATATAGGGAACATTGTGAGCCCTCATGGCTCAACTTCTTTTAAGATACATACAAATAACTTCTTGTTCCATCAGAATACCTAAGCTCAAAACAACAACAACAACAACAGCAGCAGCAGCAGCAGCAACAACAACAACAACCAATAAAATTTCCAACCAAACAAAAAAACAAACAAAAACCTGACAAGAAATGCTGGTGAGATTGTGGAAGAAGAGGATCTCTATATAAATAGAGATAATAAACAACAATGTTGGTTGGAATCCAAATTGATGAGCTACTCTGGAAAGCATCCTGAAGACTCTCCAAATACCGGAAAATAGACTCACTGTATGAGAAAACTACAGCACTCCTTGACAAGCTTCGGAGCTGGGCATCCTACTCACAGATACTTGTTCAACCATGTACATTGCTGTCCTGTGCACATAGCTGGGAAACGGAAGCCACCTACACACCCCTCAACAAATGAATAGATAACGAATATGTAGTACATACAAAAATGGAAATACTATTTAGCTGTAAAGAAAAAGGAAACCATGAAAATTTCAGGTAAATTTATAGACCTAGAAAATGTTATATTTAGTGAGGCAACACAGATCCAGAATGACTAAGGCTGCATGTCCTCATCTGTATTTCTTAGATCCAAATCTTCAGATATACAGATGCAGCATGGAGTAACTGCAGAAACCAGGGACATCAAAACTCAAGGGACCATGGGGTATTGGATTTGAGATGGGAAGAGTAAGATACAGGTGATATGAGGCAGCCAATGGAAAATGGGGAGGGGGGCTCCAACTTGAGAGGGAAAAGAAGTCAAAACTGAAGGAGAATTGGGAGAGGAAATAATACCAGGTTGTTGGGTAAAGCTTTAAGATTTCTTGATATTTTTTATTTACCTAAAATGATTCACAATTCATATAAGTATCTATGAATACATGTGAGTGTGTGCATACATACATATGTGTGGCACACAGTTCTCTCTCTCTCTCTCTCTCTCTGTCTCTGTATGTATGTATGTCTTAGCCTTCTTTTTATTTTTATTTTATTTTGTTTTTTTCGAGACAGGGTTTCTCTGTGTAGCCCTGCTGTCCTGGAACTCACTCTGTAGACCAGGCTGGCCTCGAACTCAGAAATCCACCTGCCTCTGCCTCCCAAGTGCTGGAATTAAAGGCGTGTGCCACCACTGCCTGGCCTTAGCCTTCTTTTTAAAGACAAGTACAATTCTACTTCTTGGGAAAACGTATGATTATTACTCATAAATCTGTTGCTGAATATTTCAATCAGTGCCTAATACTGAAGCAAATAGTAGTATAAATCAAGGACAGTGAGAAATATTTTAAGTATTTAGCAGTAGAAATGAAAAAGGAAGACGTTGTTACCAACAAAGCATTGCTAAAAGCTTAGGTTGTGGGAGACAGTTCTTTATGGGAGCAGTGGATAAGATAAGATGTGTAGGGTTGTGGGTCCCAACTCCACTCCATCACAGGGCTAGACTGCTTAGGGAGGCAGGACCCAGGGAGTTTGACTGTGCTTACCCCACATCGTTGCTGGGTGGGTGTTGGGCCATAGGGAAGCTCCTAGACACTGCTTGGGAGTGGGAAAGCACAATATGAAACATGGGACCTCTGGAGCTGGATTGAGAGTCAGCCTGCCGAGGCCGTCAGGTTCTCAGGCTCATGGACACGCAGGTACTGCTGGGAGCTGCAGAAGAGCTGAGAATGCAGTGGGGGTCTGCAAACTGGATTTAACCCAGGGCAGGGGTGGTGGTAGAAGGAAGGGGAGCTCCAGCTGGTCCCATGGTGATCACCCTTGGCTTGACAGCAGCAGACTTGGTTGTGATTGTGACTGGGAATGCAGAGATGTCTTCTACAGAAGATTAGGCAGTGACAAAGACCTTCTCCATGGCTCCTCATGGTGGATTCTGATAAAATGATTTGTGGTTCCAAATCATTTATTGCCATGGTGGAAAGTGGATGTGTAAAACCGTACTCCACTTCTCAGGGTGGACCTGAGATTAAATATCTTTTAAAGGGAGGAATGACTGGGAAGGGAAGCTTATTGGCTAAGTCCCCCAGACCTCTAGGTACCTCATTAGAATGGAGATTTCTGTCTTGAGACTTTGTGACCACAGATCAGGTCTCTTTTTCTATTGTCTTGGTCTGAGATGTCAGGGATGCCTCATCTACATGTGGTACGGGGGAAGGGGGTGCAGCTAGTGACAGGGGCCTGGTGTCTGGGAGCAGGTGAAGCTCCTACCATACCTTCAGGGTCTCTGGGGCTTCTAGCCTTAGCTCAACTGAGAACCAGACTACTTTTCATTGTCCACTTCCCCACAACGGTGCGGAGTATGGAGCAGAGTTGGTAGTGCAACCAAGAGAGAACACAGAAGAAAACTGTCACCTAATCTCCACATTCTACCCTTTTTAATAAAAATATTTTTTAATTATATGTGTGTGTGCATGCGCGCATGCGTGCTCATGAGTGCAGGTACCCTCAAAAGCCAGAGATACTGTACCCTAATGGAGCTGAAATTATCAGTGAGTACTGTATTTAAATTCATGTCTTCGGCAAGAGCAGTAAATGGTCTTAACCACGGAGTTGTCTCTCCATTATCTGTTTATGCCTTTCACCAAGCACAATCCAGGGAATGTAGAGTTGCCTGGGATCAGCCCCCTAAGTTAGACACATTCTTCAGAGAATAGACAGAAAAGGACAGGAAGAGATGTACTGGACTTTAAAAAAAAAAAGTGACTCTCTGTACCTCGGCAGCTGTCAACTGTCAGTAGTTCTTCCAGTAGAATAGCTCCCATCCTAAGCTAAGTGTGAGGCCTTGGGAGCCTCTATGCCACACATATTAGAACTTTGATTGGTCTATTCCTGTACAGGACTTGTGCAGGTAACTACAAGTTCTAGAGTTGATACTTATATCTGTAGTAACATGTCTAGGAGACAGCACTTCCTAGCTGTCCTCCACATACTCTGGCTTTTACATTCTTTCTGCCCAGTCTTTCTCAGTGTTGCCTGAACTTTGGGGGTGTGGAGGTTGCTATAGATGAGTCATCTATGACTAGCCATTAAGACTGGCTGACTCTCACACTTGGACTAGTTAACAGTCTCAGAATTTACTACCTACTGCAACAGGAAACGTCTCTGATCAAGGCTGAGGACAGCATAGATCTACGACCATAAACGTAAATATTAAGGCAATAGTTTGACAATATGACCACTAAGCAAAGCACTAGTAGGTCCTGCTAGGGCCTTGGATATCCTCAGTCACGGGATTTTGACTAGTTTCAAGTATCAGGCACAAAATTCCTCCTGAGGGTCAATCCTCAAATTAGACCGTAGAATAGTTGGTTACCCAGACAGTCATCCTGACCTTATCTCACTTGCCTTGTGGTCAATTCTATAGTTTCATGATCTTGTAAGAACATTGATGCTGGTGTTTCTTTCCCTTCCAATAGCTTGTATAGCATCTCCCAAAATTATGAAAGCTAGCCAACCTGGAAGAAGTGTCTCAGTGAGTTTGAGATTGCTTTTTTAATGTCCTGAAATTGAGGTGGTTATTATCTTCTACAAGAAGTCTTATCATTTAGTTATCATGGGCAACCACAAGGAATGACAATAGTCTGTATGCTTGGTATTATTTATGCTCCTTCCCTGACCAATACTTCATGAGGAGTCACCCATATATGACACTGAGATTTTCATTAAATAAATCTCTTTTGAAACAATATTGACCACTCATGCAAGATATCACTGACCAACCTCCCTTTTTATGCTACTTGTAAAAATTAACTTAAAAAATAGTGGATTTTCATAAGGGTTCTTCATACATCCTTCGTTCTGGTTAACTTAACTCTCATCCCCTGTTCTCCTTTATACCTCTTTCCTTCATATAATAGTAATAATAATAATAATAATAATAATAATAATAATAATAATAATAAATAATCAGTAGCAACAATAAAAAGCAGACATGGACTTGATAGTGAGATGGATTGGTGAGTCTTAGGGGGATTTTGAGGGATATGATGAGGTTAAATAAGTTCAAAATATTTTGTATAAAAGCATGGTGTGTTAAAGGATGAATAAAAGTATTAAACAGAAAAAAAAAGAACACCTGCCCTTAATTATGTCTTTAAAAAGTGATACCAGAGGCTTTTGGGATAAGTCAATGATAGATCCTTTTACAACACAAACCTGACAACCTGAGTTGTAGTCCTAAGAAGAACCCCAGGTCAAGGTAGAAGGAGAAAGCATCCACACTTGGCTGGGCACATGCATGCATGCACGCACACACACACATAAACATAGGCACATACACACTCGGACACACACACTCACACTCACACACACATATGCACTGTCTTTCTCATGCACACTAATAATTAAAATGAAAATTTAGATCCTGGAACAATGTACAGTAAGGGAATTACATCTCAAATACCCTGTCAGAATGCCTCTACTATCCTAATATAAGGGAGTATTTTGGATTTTATTTTTGTTTTGTTTTAACAAGAACATATTGCTCCAAAAGTTTCATAGCTAAAGAACATTTTTGGGGTAAACTACACTAAATATAGAGCAGCATTGTCAACATTAACCTATATAAGTTTTTTAGAATTTATTAAAAACACAACATATGGTGATGACATCACAAGGCTTCATCTATTATAATATTACCCAAAGTAGCTAGAGTCATTTTCATGTGTAGCCTCAGAAATAAACAAAATAGTCACTCCAGAAGTGTGCCGTCTTGTTTGCAGTACTTCTGGGTGACAGACATGAATACCCTTTGATAGGGAAATTAGGAGAGGTGAGGGGAACAAATGGTGGCATCACACTGAGGTTAGACAGAGGAGGAGAAGTTCTTCTCCAGTAATTTTTTAACTAGGCTTTAACACACTATACAGACAGTATCCCGTACTGAGCATGCTCAATTAAAATATTGCACTATTATCATTTGAATACAAAGCATTCTCTAAAATGTTGATGTAGTGAATGAAGACTTGGTCCACATGAGTGAATGCAGGAATTGAGTGATAACTGAATTGCCTAAAGAAACAGTAGAATAATCTGTTCTTGGGAGGTGATAGCAGTTGAAGAGGTATTACTTAACTCAAGGAAGTATGTCATGTGTTATAACATAGCATCTCCGTTTTCCCTTCTGCTGCCTAGCATCCAAAAGACCAGCATGCACTGCTCCGTGATGTTCTATCTCTCCTCAGGCCCATGACAATGGAGTTACAAGCACACTCTGTAGTCTTTGAAATCATGAACTAAAATAAGTGTTTTTACCTTAAGTTGTTTATCTCAAGTATTTTGGCATAGCTGATTAAACATGCATATTAAGACCACTAGCTTCAGACATATTATTTAGTTTTTATCTGGTGAAACCACACTTACAGGTACAGGCACATTTTTAGGCAAAATTACATTTTAGGCAAAAAATAACTTCTTACTGAATAGTTCACAAAAAGTAAGACATAGGCAAGAAATTAAAAGGCTTTAGGAAAATAATTAGGAAAGTGGCCAGTAAGAAAATATTTATATTAATACATCAAAAGGCATAATGCATTATTTTAATTTATTCAATAGTCATTTGTTGGTAATAATATGCCTTTTTTTTTTTTTTTTTCAGAAAACACTTCAGTGGTAAGCCAGAAAGTTTGAAATTTTGAGACCTGCACAGATTTTGATTTTCTGTAGTTCTTGGTAGAAACATTTTCATAGAGATGACACAGTTTAGCTAAACTGGAGCAATGAAGCTAGCAGGGTTGGGACTGTTGAATATGTCATGTAACTTTTAAAGGCAGCTTTAAGGGGCACTTGGCTGTTTTAATAATGGGGCTTTATTTCTCACATGGATGATCTACATGTTTTCGTTGCTAAAATACATCAATACCTTTTGTTACTGGTGTTGAGGCAACTTGGACATTTATATGTATCTTCCTCTCCAAACAATAAAATGTTGGATGGACACACTGGTAAATAGATCGGTATCTCTCCAGCGAGTAGAAGCAATCAAAGGCTAAGCAACTTCTGTGAACATGAGAAAAAAAATGTAACCTGAGCAAGAAGCCATTGACAGATTCCAGCAAACTTGAGCCTCATTCTTTGAATTGTGGAACCTAGGGGAAAGAAGTGGGAGAACCTACCAGGAAAGATTATTTCACAAAGACAAGAAGAAAAACTGCAAAATAGCAGAACGTTCACAGTAGGAGTCTCTGAGGGAGCAGAGCTGGTCAAATGCATACATAATCATAAGAGTGATTCGTTAGATGGGCTCAGACAATCAGAGGCTGGATTTTCCTACAACACTTATTAGCATCAAGAGCCTGAACATCTAGTAACTGCTTATGTAGACGCCATAGAAGAAGACAGAAAGATACCTGAGTGTTAGGTCAAAAACATAGGAGCTCTGTGTTGAGTTACTGTGATTTCAGGTTCACAGGCGGGAAAACTATCTATCAGCCAGATAGCCAGTGGAGAAGGTATCTCTCTAACTCAGTGTGCATGTAAGAACTCACTTCTTTTTTGGGTCTCTGTCCCATTGGATAGTGCCATTCATTTTCTTGGAGGTTTTCTATCTCAATTCAGTTGTCTCTGTGCAAAAAACATCTGGAAATACTCTCATAGACACACCTAGCAGTATGTTTACTGGTATTCTAATGTCTCTTAGTTCAGTCAAGTCGGCAATCATGATTGACCGTCATAGACTTAAACTGTATATATAGTTTTCCTATATAGTTAAAGGAAAATAAATACATAAAGTTTTCTAAATGACAAAACAGAAATATTCAATATTCATGATGAGCACATTTACAACATTAGGGTATAGAAAAGTTGTATTAATTAAGAGTAGAAACATGTTAGCAGGCAAATTGTATACAAAAGATAGTATAACCATTTCAATATTGATAGATTATATATTAAACGCTATTATGGAAGTCATTTATTTCAACTTAATTTAAATGTACTCAAAACATAATACCTCAAATTTGAGCCCAAATAAATAGAATAAGTAAACATAAACATTTAAAATCTAAAATAGCTAGAGAGATATATAACCATGCCTACTATATGAAATCATAAGAAAACATTTGCTCTTTAGTCATCAAGCCACCAAAGTCAATTAGAATAGAAAAGACTTGGGACCCTAGCTGATAACATTCAGCTGCTTAGGGAGTTACTACCAGCTTTATAAGTACATGTTATTTGCAAATCTTTATGATACTGATCTCTGACCTACTAATTCTCTGACCACAGTGTAAGAACACAATGAAAAAGATATCTAGAATGGGGATTAGAAACTTTGAAATGTTTCTAAATAATGGATAGACAAACCAGAAGTGAGCAATAAAATTCTAAAGTTATATAAATAGCAATAAAATATTTTTCAACTGCCCATGTTTAGAGTGGAATTTATAGGCTACTTCTTGTGTTTTTGTCAGTGCTACAATGAACGCTACAGTATTATTAGTTTAAACCAACAAAAATTAATTTTTTTCTTATTGTTTAGAAATATTATCAAGATGGCAACAAGTCTTCCCATGTTTCATCTACTTTTATGGCTCTCTCTTCCATTTAAAAGAGCTTATGTAATTTGTTTGTACTCAGCTAGACAACCCAGATGTCCTCTCCCGGGAGGTCAGCTGAGCACCCTCAACTCTAAATGCAGCATCAGCTCCTCTTCCCTGTTAGGTTAACATGGTCACCACTTCTGGAGATTTGAATGTGTAACTCTTTGAAGATTCTTCTGTCTGCTATCACATAACAGTCAATGCTTACAATAAAAAAGGCTGAAAGTGATGGACTAAACATTTATTTTCAACAGAAGACCAAAACCGAACTAAAGTTATGTAATGTGGGACTAATAATAAACAGACAAAAAGGATAATTGATAAGACCCAAGATTAATATTATTTGACTTGTATGATATATATATATAGATGTATATACATCTATATATATTAATTTGAAAACAAGGAAGCAACAAACTATTTGAAAAAACTAACTAGAAATACATAAATACTAGGAAAAGAGTAATTAGGTTAGCTTTGTACATATTTGAAAATTTAGACAAAATAACAAACCCATGAAAATTTATCAACAGTACAACAAAGTAAAAAAAGAAAACCAAATAATCCTCAAATATATTGCACAGTAATGGGTTTACATGCACATATTTCAGAAATTTAATGAATAAATTATTTCAATAATTAGCTATTGTTCTAAAGAGTAAAAAGGAAATAACATTTATCATTTTACTTTAAAATGTTATTTATTCATGCTTTCTTATATGCACACATAGGCATGTACACGTGTATGCTTATGTTCATGGACATGCAAGTATGCACACATGTGAAGAGTGAGCCCTCTCCTTTCACTATGTGGGTCCCAGCTATAGAACTCAGGCTTGACAAGTAGTACCCTTGCCTTGTGAATCCTCTCACTGGTGCTAGGCAATGCATGTTATAATGCCAGCTCACATTAGTCAAAAGATTTGCCAAGGACAGAAAGGTGGGGCTTAATATACTCAATGGAGCAGTATGGACAGGAAATAAAATTACATAAGTAAACCAGTGTTGTGTAAATGAAAAATAAAACATAGAACAGGACAATAAGTAAGCAAGAAGAATGAATAAATTACTTAAAGTGAACTACACATTTAGTACACCATGCACAAAGCATTAGAAAATCAAAAGATAACTTAGAGGCTGAAGAGTGTGATAAAACTATTTTAAGAAGCAGAGGCATGGCTGGGTGAGGTGTTTCATGTTTGTAATCTTTTTAAAAATATGTTTTAGATTTAAATACAATTACCTCACACCTTTTCTTTTTTTTCTCTAGCGTCCCCAGCCACCCTCCTGAGATGAACCACCTGCCCCTTCTCCTTGACAACCTCTTTTTATTTGATTATTATTGTTGAATACATACATGTATGCACGCTTATATATATGCATGCATGTATGTGTGCATGCATGTATGTGTATGCACTAATGTTTATAAATATAGCCTGCTGAGTCTGTTTTTGTTGTTTGTGTATTCTGGACTGACCACTCTGCACTGGATAACCAATAAGAGGACTCATCCCTGAGACATAGTAATTCTTCTCTCAGCAGTCATAGAGGTCTACAGTTCTTTATCTAGGGGTGAGGCCCCATGAAAATTTATCCCTTCCATGTTACCATATGCATTGATATTGTTCTTGTTCCTATCTATAAATCCAGCCATTTTTTAAAGGAGAGATTTTCGCATCCAACTTCCCGGTACTGTGGCTTTTATAATCTTTCTGCCTCCTCTTTCCCTGTGTTCCCTGAGTCATAAATGCAGGAGCCAGGATGTAGATGTATCCATTGTGACTGAGTTCCTCTTGATCTGTTGACCTTTGTATTGTGGTTTTATGTGATGGTCTCCATTTGTTGTAAAGAGAGACTTCTTTGATGATGATGAGCTGCACTTATCTGTGGGTAGAAAGATATATTTTTGAATGTAGTAAGGAGTTATGCTAGTCTAGAAAGGTGATGGTAGTAGACTCTTCTACAATTCATGACCTCACTAGCTCTGAGAAGTAGGCTAAGTTTCCAATACCATGCATGGTTCTCATCCTGTGGAGTGGGCCTTACTGCCATTTAGACCGTCCCTGACATTTGAGTGGCACTTATTGTACTTTTACACATATATTGCCACTGTCATTTTTATAGGTGTTGTTGCTGAGTGGCCCTAGTAGCCTCTTAGGAGTTGAAAGTGGCCACCTATGGCTGAACACACCTCACATTTAGTTCACAGAACTCCAATGATTTGACATAAAAGACTCATTTCTGTTGTCTATCCTCCATGGTTCCAGAAAATACTATGCAATCGTCCCAGGGAGGCAAACATTTAACCTTGCTTTTAACCTTAATACTTGGACAACTGCAGCAAGAGAAGATTGCCTGGGTTTGAGGCTATTCTAGCAAGTATGAGGCAAGTCTAGGATATTCAGTGATGTATGTCTCAACTATTACTACCCAAAGAGAAAAGCAATGATTAAAAAAATAAATTTGGGCTGCCTTGAAATGGATGGCTCTATTTTTGAATGAGGGTAGCACTGGCCTGTTGTCTAGAGAGTTTAAGTTGATTATTGTTTTTCTCTTCACACAAATTGTGAAAGCATTAATGGTGATTTTTGTTAACTATTTGGAGGAGACTTTGTATTATTCTCATTTCATATGCCCTTTAACATGTTTACATAAAATTTATGAAGTTTAATTAAATTTTCGTAGGGCATGTGGGGAACAACTCAGTTTCTATACCTCTTATCTCTCAATGCTTTAAGTGAATTTTATAATATGACGATAGGTATGTACTGAGTTCTTCAACCTAGAGTAGCATTTATCAAAAAACTTAGAAACGAAAGCAATCATGAGTTGAAGAGACACCATGACAAGAAAATATCATACACTGAATAGAAATATGGTTAGCCATCTTTCATCCTACCTAAGAATACATATTTTCCCTAAGGGCTCTTTTATGGCTTATAAATTTACAATTTAGGATAACAATTTTAAAATTTAGGATAAACCCTAATATATCTTAGAGATTTTGAAAAAATTCTGCAAACTTGGTTAAAAATGAGTTCTTGTTACTGTGGTGGGCTTCCCTTGATGTGCAAACAGTTTCAAAATGTATTAATTATATTTTCACTTGAAGATGGATAACATTGTCTCTAATAAGTGTCAAAGATATGGACAGTCACCAAAACCTGCTCCCAAGCAAATGCTTGAGAACAGGAATACATATGTTTCATAAATGAATGATTAGCAAAAGCCTTCTCGGGCTAATAGCACTGGCAATGAACTCCTAAATACCTCTGTTCAGAGTCATAATAAGGTTTGGACTATTCACATTCTTACTGATGTATGATACCTGTTTCCCACTGAAATTTAAAGCATAGAATTATACACATTTTCTTTTCCATGTAGATGAAATAAATAAAAGAGAAATAAATAATCCTGATACAATTAGCTATCATTTGGAAAATGCTGAAGACAAAAAAGATTCCCATAATGGTAGCCTGTCCATGCTCCAAAAAGTAAATTATATTTAAAAGTTTTGATTTTCTTCCTAAACTCAGAATGAAAGATCTTAACATCTGAGATAGAGAACTGAATCAAGAGATCTAAAGCACAGCCACAGTCTTTAGAGTCTGGAATCTTCTGAGCAATTTTAGTTCCAGAGCTATTTTTGTTATTGAAAACAGATGTACATCTAAACATAGTTGTTTGCTTCATGTCATCAAAGATATGATAAACATAATTATATAGTCAACCTTAATTCTTGTGTGTTCTAATTTTCACTTTATTAAAATGATTTTGAGATTCCATCCCACAGTTTATGCAAATTTGCGTACACCTGTGATAAAAATGTGGCTCTGTTCAGTGTTTTAATATAAACACAATAAAAGAAATACCTAATTAGCAGAAAAGAACCTTTTATTTTTCTAACAGAAGGGGCAATCTTATTATTTGTCATAATTAGGTAAATTTATCCCACTGAAAACACAATTCAGTCTTTCATGTTCTGGGTTAGTTTTTTGTTTCTGGAATAGCACAACATCCCATTCAAAGCTGCTAACGAAGCTTGTCCTTTATAATATGTTAGAAAACTTCTTTCTTCCCCAAATTATATCTTCCACTTCCTCTCCTATATCCCTCAGAAATATTACATACCATAGTAGGCTGAGATCTGGCTTATTTGGTACAATGTATGCTTAGTATGTACAAAGACCTGGGTAGTTCCCAGCATAATAAAATCCTGTTGAGGTGGCATACCTGTGTAATCCCAGCATCAGGGAGCTGAGGCAGGAGAATCAATAGTTCAAGATAATTCTTGGTTACAGAGCAAGTGTGGGGCCATATTTACCTACATGAGACTTTGTGCCAAATAAGTAAAAATAAAACCCATAAACCAAAATTAAATACTACATACCCACCAAGATTCAATATTGATTATAATTGCAAAATAAATTGTTACTGTTAAACAGAAAAGAACATAATAATTGATAACTTATATAATTTCTATAATCATGCTAACTTCTCGTGTTTTAGAATTTAGTATCCCCGATTTTCACTTTATTTATATAAATAATACATGAATATAGATGACAAGACTTTGCCTAAAGGTTATGATAAGGATTCAGACATAACTATTTTAAGTTTAAAGATGAATGAAAATTTTTTTCATGATAGGTGAGACAAATTCAATAATAATATTCCTCACAGGAAACCAAGACTCCCTCTTATGGTCAAGGTTCCATCTGAAATGACTCAAAATAGTATGCTTGATGGATGTAAATTCTCTCCAGTATTAAAAATATAACCTATTTTGTATATTAGCTTTGTCAGGTTTATTATACCAGATCTACACAGGACATACTAGAATAAAAGCTTTTAAAGTCACATGGCAGTCTGGTAACGAAGGGGAAGTATCAAGGGGAGAAGTTAATGAGGGGGGATTTATAAAGGCAGGCCAGGGAGAAAAGGAGGGAGGGAGCTGTGAATAAAGAATAAATAAATTATAAGAAAAAAAGTCTTGAAGGTAGTGAGTTTGAGTATACCCTGGAATCCACAAACCCACAGAAAGTCATTAGAAGTATTCTGTCACATCCAGTTCATAGATTACCATGACTAATGCATGTGTATTGATTTCAGAAACTGAGTAATGACTCTCATAGCTGCAAAGCTGGGCGATTTTGCAGCTCCTGTTACTGAGAGATCTGTGAAAGTGTGAAGGGATCTAGAAGCATGCCACAGTGAAAGCCAAAGTAAGCCATAAAAAGCAAGGCCAAATCAAACAAAAATAAAATAGAACAAAAAATCCCTCTTTGTGTGGCAGGACAAAAAGATCTCTGAAACTCAAGTATTGTTTGAGCAAACTTTTCTCATTTTAACAGAGGGAATCATTTTTCTAGACCACACAAATTCTTAAAATTGGAATGTTTCTGAGTGATTAGGAAAAGCATTAATTATTGAATTAATAATTAAATATTTTAGTTATTAAAGAAATAATCCATTTGCTTTATATTAATCAGTTTGACATTGGGTTTTCTGTTAACATTTCTTTACCAGTGTTGTCTTAGCTCACAACACTTTTATGATGAGGAGATGTCATCTTCCCAACTGGTTTGAGAATGTATGTTCTCTCACACCTATATGTCTTCAAGTCTGGAAAGTTCAGAGGTATATTAAAGAGCAAGTACGTGTGTGTGTGTGTATGTGAGTGTGTGTGCGTGCATACGCGTGTTGCTGCAGAACTTCCTATTCTAAACAGGCATTCAAACACTGAGGTACTTTACAAATTATAAATGGCCACTAATCAGCATTAATGTGAATTGTGATCTTTATTTAAAAAATAGAAGTTTACATTTACAAACTTAGAGCAGCATCAAGGTGTGGTGTTTTGAGTATGAGTGATACCCATAGGCTCATAGATTTGCATGTTTAGTCACTCTGGAGTGGAACTCTTTCATAAGTGCAGAATGACTAGAAGGTTTGGCCATTTTGGAGGACATGTGTCACTGGTGGGATTTGAAGGTTTTAAAACCCCACGAAATTTCTAGGCTCTCTATAGACTTATATTTTGAAAACCTAGTTTAATAAGGGTACTTAAATGCTTTAACCTCCCTTCTAGTACACTACCGACCAAAGGTTAATAGGGCCAAAGAAGATGTGGACCTCTTTAGAAACAGTTCTTTGGGGGAGATTCCAATCTTCCTTGTCAGGATAACATCAGTTCAGTTCACATGAATCAACTGTGGTAGCCTGATCTACTTGCAAAACCATTCATGAATCAGCAATGGCAGTGTGATCCAGAAGAAACCATGAGGTTCTTCCTATCTTTCAAGTCTGGGAAAGCAGCAAGAAGCTGACAGAATATCACCGGAAGTTCCTTGGTGTGTTTCCTTCCACAAAGTCACTACAAACAGTGACCAGCAAAGAGAGGCAAATTGAACCAACATCATCCAGTGTTGTCCTCTGTCTGTTGGGTTATATTTATACTCTTTCCAAACATCAAGTGTTCTCTCAAGCATCTGCTCTAGGAAAATATCACATGCCCCCTTTCCAGGATGCTTCCAGAAAAAACCCAAGTGTCTGCTTCAGCAAAAACATCCTCTCATAAACAATTTGCAGGAAAACATCGCATGACACAACTGAGTCTCCAAAGAAACTAGACATTTTCACTTCAGCTTTCTCTCCCTACCTTAGGATTAGGATGTAGCACTGGACTACTTCAGCAGCACCATGGAGGTAATTTATTATCATGAATTTTATAATATCAGTTCATGAGGCTTAAGGAACAGGAATACCTACAAATAAAATATGTTTGATCCGGTCCATGAACAAAAGTCAATTGTGATCAGAAAGGAAGTTGTTATGGGTCCCTTCAAGTTAACCATCTGTTACATTGCTACCCTGCCTGATGTCATGCTTTCTACCATGTTGGTAATAGACAGAAAATAAGAATAGAATAAGAACAAGAATAATGATAAAAGACTCTAAAGCTATACAAAGCCCCCAATTAAATGCTTTCTTTTAAAAGAGTTGCTTTGGTCATGGTAACTTCTCACAGCAATAGACACAAGGACACCAGATTTCACAAGTGTAAGCTCAGTATTTGTCTTTCCTATCATGATTATTTAAACACCTTTGTATCACACAGGGATTAGTAATAGAAATGCTGAAATCAATACTTGTGAAGAATAGAATTTATCCTATTTACTCAAATAACCACAAAATAGATCCTGTTAATTCATGAAGTCCATCATATGAGTATGTATTTTCAAAATATATAATTATATTGGTAAAGATACATAGTTCTTATTTATTAAAGCAGTTTTGGGAAGCTTTGATTATATCAACTTGACTTTTTTTATACTTTATTAACATGAATTTTATAATATCAGCTCATTGTGCTTAAGGAGTAGGAATACCTAAAAAGAAAATATAAGTTTTATTCATTCTATGAACAAAAGTTAATTATGATCAGAAAAGAAGTTGTTCACTGGTCCCTTCAAGTTAAACAACTGTTGCATTTGGCAATGACAAATGTGTTCTATTAACATACATTGGTTTGAATCTGCCAATCTCAGGGAAATAAAATTATCTGTATTAAGCTTGTCATTGCATTTTATGAGCAGAGTACTCATCTCTTATATCTACTTGACTTCATGTGTGTGTGTGTTTTTAATCGCTTTTCTCTCACTGATTCTTTGGAATACAGGGAAAATATGTTCTTCACTCATGATAACATTCTTACTCTGATTCATAAAGGAAGAAATCCATCCATTCTTCCCTTAGTTGTCCAATTACTATAGATTTCTGCTATACAATATTTCTTATTTCTGCAAGGGAAATCAGAATCAGTGTGCTCTTTGGAAAGAAGTGTAGCTTGGGTGTTAAATGGGAATGGATTACGCATTAGTGCTCTATTGCAGAGTCAGGGCAGCATGCTTCAGTCTTTAGAATTTTCGTTAGGAGAAGTAAATTAATACAGGCAGAAGTTTGTTGAAATACCTAGAAATCTGTATTACAATCATATCTCCGCCACTCTATTTCAGGCACACCTAGTGAAGACAGTGGAGATTTCTCTCTCTCTCTCTTTCTCTCTCTCTCTCTCTCTCTCTCTCTGTGTGTGTGTGTGTGTGTGTGTGTGTGTGTGCGTGCACACGTGCGTGCACATGCATGCATGCGATCTCTTTTGGAAAAAAGAGACATATATCTTAATTCTATGATGTTCTAATTGAAGAGAGGATTATAGAGAAAAAAATCACAGAAATAGAAATGTGACATCTGTCATTTCATGAAGGAATTATTCCAAAGTAAAAGGTGAAATGAATTATTTGAATGAATTCAACTCACTTCATTATCAGTGAAATAAGACAATTTATTACAAGAAAGTACCATGTTCCACTAGAGCTCAGGACATATACATTGATATGCCTACTAGTCACCTTTATACACTCTGCAGAGTACATTCAATCCTCAGGGCAGTTCCAGTCCTTTAAGATACATCATTTCTATATTAGATAAATCCTCAGTACAAACTAACCCTCTTCTGGTTTAATTGTTTGAAACAAAACAACAGACTTGAGCAGATTCAGTGGATGAGTAAACAAGGCTGTTCCAGGACTAATGGAGGGCTTGCATTTCTCACAGCTGATAGTGTCATTTTGACCATACATGACTTTTACCTTTCCGATTATCTTTGGAGTCTACATTTTGGTGAATTTTTGTACTAAGTATGGCTCATGACGTTCTCAAGATTTCATTAAAGGTCACAGAGGGGAACGGTGTGGCTGAGGAACCATGTCTGCTGGAAGGATGAGTACAGGGCATCTGGAACCATGTTACCAGACAGGCCTAAGAAATGGTAACACTGAATCAGCTCCAGCCCGGAGTATCTCAGAATTGAGACCTACAGGAGTGGAGCCATTCTCTATCCTTGTACTTGTTCTGAGGCACATAATCACAAGACCCCACTGAAAGGACCATGGGCACTGGGTCATTGTGGCATAAACACTAGCAGTTCTTCTCCATGATAATGAGGTATCTAGATAGCCCTAAGCCTCCAGCCAATGAGCTTTCCTTCCTGGGTATTCCTTCTTGAAAAAAGGTATTTAATTCCTAGTTCACTCAGAACAAAGTGAATGCATTCATACACACCATCAAATAAATCAGTATGAATAAACAAGAATCATTTTTTCATTAAGGACTGCGGGAGGAAGGGAAGGGAATGGAAGAGGGGGTGAATAGTAAGTGTGTGGGGGGGGGGAGGCCTTATCTTAGAGAGCAACTTTTAAAACTCTGAGGAAGGCCTTCTCTCCTCCTGCCTCTCAATACCCTAGGCACTCACTCCAAATCAAACCAGGTTTCCCCAGTTCCAGGCTCTGCCTTCCCCATCCTGCCTGGTGTGTAGATACCCTGAGGGGAAGATTGGACCTGGGACCCCCATCGCCCCCCCCTCCCCTCAGTTCCTGACTGCTAGCTATATGGCAGCAGCACTCCTGGTACACAAGAGACTGGGAACCACAGCAGTTGTCCTAGACTCTGCTGTTTTTCCTTGCGTAGAGTGAAAGAAAACGCTGACAGAGAGCTACCCATTTCAGACTTGTTCTGCCTTCTCCCAGTGGTGTGCCCTCAGCTCTACGAGTGCCGCAGGGTGCTGTATGACCAGTGATTATGTTTTCTGTTCTTTATCATCCATCTCACCCTTTGTAGCCCCCTAGATCTTCTGTGTGCACCTGCTCTGAGCTTGAGGACTATGGGCTCATAGATCATACGTCATTTTGTTTCTGTGTTGAATCTGTAGCTATATTTTACACCCCAAACTCGTAAAAAGTTAGAAAGGCACTTATGTTAACCTAGATACACAGAGAAAATCAATAAGAAAGTGACCCCCAAGATGCTCATTTTGGTGATAATTTATTTGAACTCTCTGGGAAATTTAGAAACTGATATTCCAATTTTAAAATGTGGGTTGCTTTAATGAAATCATTAACACAATAAGGTAAATACAATATAACTACAAAATTGTTTTTAAGAGAGAGCCAACACATTAGAACATGAGGAGTAATAAACACTTGTGAATTCAGGGAACCTAACTGATTCTGAATTTTATTTCAGTTTAGAGACTCTTGCCTGCTACTTGAGAATTGAAATTCTTAGTAGTGGAGAAGTAGAAAGGGGCAGAGAGAAACTGGAAGGGACAAATAATACTAAAGACTTGTCAGAGTTATATGGAAACCCATCAATCTACAGCCTTCTTAAAATATATCTACAAGCACATATATGAAAATTCTTAAAATGGACTTACCCTATAAAGGATAGCAATGCCCCCAACTAGCCAGCAGAAGAGAGCAAACAAAAATCCAAGTCCCAGGAATGAATTAATTATTTTGGAGTTGTTTGCTGGTGAGGTTCCAAAGACCACAAAACATTGCAGGATATTGCTAGTGTTCCTGATTATCCTTTATAACTTGATATTAAAACTCTATTTCCAAAGATACCACATACTTGCTATGTATGCTAAAGTAACAAGTAGTCTTATAACTGGCCAGACATAACATTCAGGTAACAGTGGCAAACGCACTGGGGAAACAACCTACAAACTCTGATTGATTTAAGTCATGTTTCAGAAACTTGAAATTCATAATTAGCACTATTACTGGGCCAAGAACCTATGGCTAGACTCTATGGGCGAACCTACTACTTTTAATCTGCTAAATATGTATGGTATTAAACCAATTTTTAATGATTTATCATTAAACCCATAGATTATGTCATGTTTCAAATCACATTAGAGAAGCTCTGTTTGCAGTAGATGGTGATCAACACAACAGCATGCAACTAGCCAAAATGCACAGAGTAAGAGACTATAAAACCCAGCTTCCAATGGAACATATAAATCACATTCCTTTTTCTGAAGGGTCAGGGTTCATTGTGCAAAACAGGGCAATAAAAAGAGCCAGATGTGGTATAAGACAATCAGGAAACAGTGGTTTCAAGACACAGCAGGGCCTTGGCACATATGAACTCTGAGTGGGCTATAACAGCATGAACCAGTCTTGCATATATCCAAACCCAAGCAAAACCCAGCATTGAGATGGAGAATTAGATCAAAGTTCCACCTTTAGCCTAGAAACTAAGGACTATTGTCATCTTCTGGGAAGGAAAGGTCATGACTGACACTCCAGTAGGGAACCATACATTTAAGAATATTTGGGAAGAACAAATTGGCTTTGATGAGGAAAATATTACACAGAGTTGGTGTGAAGAGAATTGGCAGTGATTCCTGGTGGAGTTTGGGGAAGCAGAATGATTGCCACCAAAACCTTTAGAAATTCTCATATCTATATCTATATCTATATCTATATCTATATCTATATCTATATCTATATCTATATCTATATCTATATCTATATCTATATCTATATCTATATCTATATCTATATCTATATCTATATCTATATCTATATCTAAATCTATCTATCTATCTATCTATCTATCTATCTATCTATCTATCTATCTATATGGTTTATTTTCAAGATTTACCTAAAATATTTTCTGTAATTATTTTTACTTATAAGATTATAAACTTTTAAATGTAAAAAATGATGCTACATTGATTTGCTTATGCTAGAATACTACGTCCTAAGTCAGCACTAGATGGTAGCAGCCAGATCCAAGCAGAAAGCATCTCGCTTTTGATGTTAATGGTTATTTAATATCCACACTGGAAAAAGGTAACTTGTCTGTTTACTATAGAATTAAAGTCAAATCCAGGTACAGAGACATCACAGAGAGACTCCTCCATGTAAAGACTGAGGGTTAACTGATGCAGCTGATTATTACTAGTAATAAATTGCTTCCTAGGCATCTAGGTCTCTGAATGGGTAGTGGAATATAAAAAGAAGCTTCAAAGAATAGTGTGAATGCAGTTTCCTCAGAACATGAAGAATCTAGACAATCCTCGAGCTCACATACTTTACCATAATGCAGAAGTGATAGCCATTTGGTGGAAATCGGGCTTAGAATTTTGTATTTTGCTCTTCTTCTGAGCTAACCATGGACAGTACAATGGTCTCTCTGGGAATAAGATTGACATCAATCTACACTCTCCAGGTAGGACTGTATCTATGGGCAAACTGCAACTTTGTAGCATCTCATAATAGTAAGATATGAGGGCTGGGAGGTAAAGAATATTGAATGTTTTAAGTTTGTGAAAAAAAGAGAAGAGTTTTATATAGAACTACCATGGAAATGCAATGGCCTTCACTGGCCCTGCTTAAAGACCCACTGAGCCCTGAAGAGACACCAATTGATGTTCTTAGGGCAGACACCAGTAGGAAATCTTTTAGCAGAACATGAGTGTCCACCTTTGCAGTATCTGTAGTGCTGAAGCTATGTCCATACACATTTCAAGTTCAATAGAAGTTTTCTTGGACAACTTGAGTATTATTAGTCTTTCCTTCAGCCAAGATTCTATTTTTTCTTCATATTAGGACTCTAAAAATCTTTAAAAGGTTCTATTTTACCTAATGAGTATTTAATTACTAGTATGCAATGTTACTTAGTGATATGAACTAATTATGGTTGTGACTTATTTTTATAGGAAATACAGCATAAGTACTAAGGTCTTAAAATGATTCCTTTTTTAAAGATTTGGCTCATTTAAACTGTCAGAGGGGAATAAATATGTGAATAATGTAAAGAAGAGGGAACTTTCCTGACTATTAGATATTGTCAAAAAAGCATTTTCAGCATCTATCTATCTATCTATCTATCTATCTATCTATCTATCTATCTAACATCTATCTATCAAACTATCTATCTATCTATCTATCTATCTATCTATCTATCTATCTATCTTTCTATCTATCTAATCATCTATACTGGTTATCTGTATTTTAGGAGATCTGGAATTGATTATTTTAGACCAGTCTGGCCTTGAACTTGCAGTGACTCTCTGCCTCTGTCTCCCATGTGCAAGGATTGCAGTCATGCATACCTGACTCTGTATTATATTTTATTACTTTCAAGCATGTCTTGTAAAGCTAAAGTAATTAAAAATTTATTTACTTCTATAGCAACTGCCCAAGATCAATTAAAATATTATACAATGTGCCAGAAACAGTCTTTTTTATTCCAGTAGATTTGGTTACTGTTCTTCAAATATTAATATACCTGATTAAGGTATTGAGCATTTAATTACCCATGATTTCAGAACATGATGGTGATTCAGAAGAAATACATGTGACACCTTTAGTACCGTCAGAGGAGGCTTTGGGGTTGAATTCTAAAATACTAGCAAACCTTGCTGTGATGGTTTCTAATATGTAATGAAAATATTCCCTGTTCGTCGTAAATGGCAGACCATTTACACCATGTTGAGTTTAAGGAACACTCATATTTAAGATAAAGTGAATTTTTCAAGTTCTGAATTTGATTGCTAAAAAATACAATGTGATTTTCCTTTCCAATCCTACTCCAGAGGCTTCCCAGTTTAATTTCCCAGTGCTGAGGGAAGAGACGTCTATAACACATAGTCTTAATTTACAGTTGAAAACTGTAAAAAATGTGCTGGTTGTTTTCCTGCCGTGGCATGAGGGCAATGGAAGCTTTTAAGGCAGCTCATTGTCATTTACTTCTTCTAGAATCAGCTAAGAATTGCGCGTGCTTGTTATGTCACTAGCATCTCTGCAAGTTTTCACACAAAACCCACATTGTTATAAGAAAGCAGATCTGACGGGTTTCAGGTTATCTACAGAAAGAGGAGTCTAATATTATATTTTTAATGGAATTAAAGTTTAGCCAGATACTCTTTCTCCCTTAAGTCTCTGTCAACCTGCCTTGCATGGACATCTTTTTAAGGTGCTCAGAGTTGGATAGAAGTGAATATTATGATTTCCTAATACCCACACTCTCTTTCAACCTTCCCAACTTTAGGGAGTATATTAATTTACTATCAACACAATATCACATTACCACATATTTGGTTTAAGACAAAGTTTACATATTTATTTCAGAGTTGCAGAAGGGAAAAGTTAGAAATAGCTAGGAGCAGAGTGGCAGCCTGGTTGCCTTGACCTTGAGGCTCCACAGAGTCCTTTTCCTTGTGATCTCCAGCTTCTGTGGGCTGCTTGCATTCTTTGCTCGGGATCCCTTCCTTAACTTGAAATTTCAACAACACCATTCCAAGTTTCACCTACTCTAGCCTCTGCTTTAAGATCATAGCCCATTGTCGAACTACGACTATCCTGATTTCCTTAACTCACATAGATAATGTATTATCTCCACCTCAATATTCTTCATCACTGGACAGTCACCTTGCCTTGTGAAGTATCACATATAGTTCAGGGCTAAGGATGTGAGCATCTTTGGGGGAGAAGCTTTTGGTACCCAAGAACTATTACCACCATTTGTTTTTGTAATATCATTTGTTTTCTTTCTAAGTTCTAAGATTTCAATAGATAGGGCATTTACTTTTAATATTAATTATATGTATTCATTTTAGCTATGTTATAAAGGCCATTTTCATTCAAGTATGTGTTGTATATTGAGTATCTTCTCTCTTCTAGTTTTATTTTGTTACTGTGACTAAAAACTGAAGTAGAAATTTCTGGTTTCTTTAGAGACTCAATTGTGTCACGTGATGTATTTATGGAAACTGTCTTATGAGAGGATGTTTTTGCTGAAGCAGACACATGGGAAGATGTTTTGCTGAGAAAAATCATGTGACTTTTTTTGGAAGAAGCTTTGAAAAAGGGCATGTGATGTTTTGCTAGAGTGGATACTTGAGGGAACGTTTGATATTTGGAAAGGGTATAAAAATAGCACAACAGACAGTGGACAATGCTGTGCGGTATTGCTTCATCGTGCCACTTTTTGCTGGTGATCGTTTATCATAATTTTATAGAAATAGACACTAAAGAACTTCTGGTAGTGTTTCAGTGACTTCTTGGCACTTCTGTGGACTTGGGCTGATTGGCAGAGTCTCAAATTTCCTCTGGATTGAACTGTTGTTGCTGATTCATGAATGGTGTTTGCTAGGAGATCTAGTTACCACTGCTGAGTCCTGTAAGCTGAACTGCTGATATCCTGACAACACAGATTGGATTTCTTCAAAGAACTATTTCTAAACAGGTCTACATCCTCCTTTGTCCTATTAGCCTTTCCTTTCTACTACCTCTGGTGGTAGTGGAGTAGGTGGTAGAAGGGAGGTTAAAGCGTTTAAGCACCCTTATTAAAGTACGCTTTGAAAATGTTAAGCCTAGGAAAAACACTGTGAGCAAAAGCAAAATGAGGAGGAAAGGGTTTATTTCATTTTACATTTCCAGGTCTAAGTCCATCAGAAGTCATGGTAAGAAATCACACAAAGAACTTGAAGGCAGAACTGTTTGCTTTCCTGTACAATGATACTTCCAACCATGGAACTAACAGCTGGGAAGTGTAATGGAAACTATGGAAGATTTTGCCTGGTAGCCAGTTTCCTGGCTGTCTCATACTAATCTTATCTTTCTTAGACAATGCAGGACAAAAGCCTATACTCGACAAAACTGGAAAGTCTCAATGAAATGGATGACTTTTTAGACAGATATCAGGTACAAAAATTAAATCAGGACCAGATAAACTATCTAAACTGTTTCATAACCCCAAAAGAAATAGAAGCAGCCATTGAAACTCTCCCAACCAAAAAAAGACCAGGGTCAGATGGTTTTAGTTCGGAATTCTATCAGACCTTCAAAGAAGAGCTAATACCAAAACTCCTTAAAGAATTCCACAAAATAGAAACAAACGGAACACCACCTAAATCATTATGAGTCCACAGTTACCATGATACCTATACCACATAAAGACCCAACTAAGAAAGAGAATTTCAAACTAATTTCACTTATAAACATTGATGCAATAGTACTCAATAAATTTCTCACAAACTGAATACAAGAACACATCAAAAACATCATTACTCACCATGATCAAATATGTTTCATCCCAGGGATACTGTGAAAATCCATCAATGTAATGCACTATATAAACAAACTCAAAGAAAAAATTACATGATCATCTTATTTGATGCTGAAAAAGCCTTTGACAAAAATCTACACCACTTCAACAAGATCTTCACCCCTTCATGTTAAAAGCCTTAGAGAGGTTCTTGGGCCTGAGGGTGTTAGAGGCCCCAGTAAAGGGGAATGTCAAGGTGGGAATGTGGGGATGGGTGGGCGGGTGTGTGGGAGGTGGAATTCCCTCATAGAGGCGGGGAGGGGGGGGATAGGGGGTTTCCAAAGAGGGGACCCAGAAAAGGGGAAACATTGGAAATATAAATAAAGTATCAAAAAAAATAACAATAAGGATGTCTTAAACTTATGACACATATAATTCTGTAAAAAAAAAAAAAAAGCCTTAGAGAGATCAGGAACTCAAAGTAAATATCTAAACATAATAAAAACAATATACAGCAAACCAATAGCCAACATCAAATTAAATGGAGAAAAACTTGAAACAATCCCACTAAATTCTGGGACAACACGAGGCTTCCCACTTTCTCCCAACCTATTCAATAGAGTACTTGAAGTTCTAGCTAGAGCAATAAGACAATGAAGGATATCAAGGAAATACAACTGAAAAAGGAAGAAATGAAGGTATCACTATTTGTGGATGATATCATGGTATATATAAGCGACCCCCAAAATCCTATCAGAGAACTCCCACAGCTGATAAAAATTTGATATAAAATTAACTCAAAGAAATTAATAGCCTTCCCTGATACAAATTATAAATGGGATGAGGAAGAAATTAGGGAGACAACACCCTTGACAATAGCCACAAATAATATAAAGTATCATGGTGTAACCCTAACCGAGCAAGTGAAAGATCTGTATGACAAGAACTTGAAGGAAGAAGAAAGAGGAGGAGGAGGGGGAGGGGGAGGAGGAGGAGGAGGTGGAGGAGGAGGAGGAGGTGGAGGAGGAGGAGGAGGAGGAGGAGGGGGAGGAGGAGGAGGAGGAG
>CM052705.1:5061763-5092135 GCA_028551405.1 Uromys caudimaculatus
ATGCTCAAGAATGAATTGTGTGGTAGTTTTATTTCTCACTTTTTTGGGGTCCCTCCTGATTGATTTTTAAAATGGACACACTAGATTATACTACAACTAGCTGTGTTGGTCCCAAAAATCATGCCAGCATTTATTGGCATTTTTATTCATGGTGATGGCTATTTTGTTTGTGGTAAGACGGAATCTCAAAGTAGTTTTAATCTGCATTTCCTGGTAAAAAGTGTGTTGACCACTGTGTTCATTCCTCACTTGCATTCCCTTCTTTTTTTTTTTTTTTAGAGCTCTATGTTTAGCTTTACCATCTACTTTTAAATGGATTGTTTTCTTGATATTCACTGTTTTGTTTCCCTTGAATATGCTGGTCACTAATCCTATGCCAGAAATACCGTGAAGAATTCTATCTTTTAGGCTGACCGTTTCCTTTGCTGCACAGAGAGCTGGCTGGGGTGGGCTGGGGTGTTTGGCTCTCTTACTCTGCTGGCCACGTGGAACAGAGCATAGGGACAGGCTTCTGAGATGTGGGTGGAAGTGACAGTGGCGTTAGGAGTATAGAGCATGAGTTTGGAGGAAAGAGCTGGCTTGTTTGGAGTTCCTATCTGCAGGCCGTGGTCGTTCTGAGTGTGTATCAGGAACCAATGCATTTTCATTCTTCTTTTTCAATCTTCATTTCAATTTTCTGTTCCCTATTCCATGTTCCTAATGTTTGCTTTGTGTTAAGTTCCTATCAGTGCAGTTTATTATGGTTTTGTTTATGCACATAACTTAAATAGTATTTTATGTTCTTTTCACTAGAAACTGTTTTTCACATTGTAAACATACATCTAGTTATTTATTTCTACCTATTTGGCAGTTTAGGTTCATTGTATTTTTATTTATTTGCATAGATGTAGCTTCATAATTTACTTTCAAGTACCTTTTGTATAAACAACTCAGTGATGAATGATAGCCTTAATAATCTAGTAATTACAGAACTTTGTGAAATTTTTCTTTTGATATAAATCCTAGGGTGACATTACAGTATCAGCAGTCTTGATTGAACTAAATGTCCCCAGATATGAATCTACTCCTGCTAGCAGAACACAATTATTCTTGGTTCACATCCTTACCGACATAAGACATTTTAAATTATGCTAATTAATAAGGTATACAGTGGCATCTTATTACTTTAATAGTTATTCTTTTATCAATAGATTTGAGTATTTTTACTGTATCATTAATAATTCCGTTTTGTGTATTTTCCTTTAATATGTTTTATTTGTTGAGAATTACGTACACATAATTAGTGTATTTCGATCATTTCCAACATCACTCTGCCACAACTATTTCCAGATGTCCTCATCATCCCGTTCACTTCTTACTTTTATGTTAATGTTTTATAACCTACTGAGCCTAGTTTGTACTACCCATATGTTCATGCCCAGTGAGAATTAGGGCTGGGGAGTTTCATGAGGTTTGGCTGTAGAGTTGAAGTAACATTCTGAGTATTAGGGTAGGGTTTCAGGCATCTCTGGATGTCACATGGCTGCTGCTGACATGTGAGTTCATTTGTAGGACTCTAGTATCTTGTGCGTGTAGATCTTCCAGATCCAACAGAGTCTTCTTCAGCTTACTTGAAATGCCAAATCTCTTGATGAAGTTCCTTTTTCAGAATTCATGTGATTTGTGTATAGCTCTGTGGAGGAAGTCTTCCACCACATCTTTGAACCACCTATGTTTTTAGGATGTAAGGTGAACCACAGATGTGAGTTCCTGTTGCTTATTTGCTTAGTGTGTGTGTGTGTGTGTGTGTGTGTGTGTGTGTGTGTGTGTGTGTGTCTCCGTATATGAGTGTGTTCTAGATTTCCTTGGTATCTGCCAGGCTGACTTTTTTAAAACCAGAAACAGAGAAAGAGTTTGGTTCAGATTTCTTTCATTGGTTTCCACCATTGCATATAAATCAAATCTCTGCAATAAATCCCTTATTCTTAATTGATAACGGTGTTTCTGCTTCTATGAGCAAATTAAGACAGATGTAGTAGATGGAGAACAGAGGTAGAAACACATACACATGCCAGTCTTATCACAGAATCATCCTTTAGACATAGACTGTTAGAAGGTGAAATCAGTAAAAACAGTATTTGTGGAGGCAGATCATTTAGTACAAACGTGATATGCTGATGACACTCTGCAAGGTCAAGTAAACATTTTTATCTCCTTTCATTCTTTTATTTAACTAATAGGTAACTTTGGGAACTTTATAAGAAACGTATGAATGACCATAGGTCCCCTGAAGTTCATCCATAGACCCTTTAAAGAACTGAAAATCCTCTCTTAGACTTAGCCACACATTTTTATTTCCAGCCAGATTTGCCTGTGCCTGGTTCACTCATTTCTTCAGAACCTGTTTCAAATGAGGATGAGATGACACATTCAACCTATGTATAGTCCAGTTGTCTCTGCTCCTCTATCCAGCACTGATCAGATGTCTTCCACATCTGTGCTGTGAGTTCTAAGGAGAACTTAGAACATAAGGCTGCTCAGCAAAAATATGTGCTCACTAGTTGCAGTTCACAACTCGAGCTTCTGCCAGCATGTGGCTGGCGTTATTATTGGGTACTCAAGGTGACAAAGTCTAAATTTATGATCTGGACACTACTTTCTTGCTTTAAACCTTAGCAGAATTTAATGGCACAAAGTTATAATAACCAGTGTTCTCTGACAAATTTCTTCAGTTCATGATTCTGAGTGACTGCTGGATCTAGAAATGGTAAGTTTCCGTCCACATTGTACAACAGCAAGCAGCCATGCCATACGTTGAGTTTGGTAATATTCAAGAAAATTTGGATAAAGCAGATTCAAATATGAACTGCTGTCTTCCCAAGCCAATAGTACACAGAACACAACTTATCTATATGTAGGGAAACAGATGCAACTTAAAAACTTACTGAGAACATCCCTTTAGAGTAAATTGTTTTCTTACCAATTTTTTAAAATGGAAAATAATCTCTTTTGAAAAGAAAGTGAATAAAATATACACTCTTACCTAAAAGGAGACTACATAATATGAAGATATTGCCATAAATCATCCCAATTTTGTGTATTATCAGGGAAATAAAATGAGGTAGAGGAAGATGGTAAGCCTCCATGTAAATATTGGAATCTCTCAAAGAAAAGTTGGTTCGTACGAATACAAAGCATGATTAACCTTCCCCCAAGAACTTCGCCACATCAGTGTTCACTTTACTTAACCTCCTAAGCAGCTGGGAATCTAGAGAATCAGGAAAATGTTTTCCTCTTGAACAGTTTTGGTTGGTTGTTTTCTTTTCACTGTGAAATTCTGCACTAGACTCAACAGAAGGATCCTCAGCTCCAATAGCCTCTGAGTTCTTCACTTGTGGTAATAACCTAGCTTTCGAGATGCAGGTTATTTAAATCTCCTTCTTCTTAAATATAAGGTGGTCAATAAAGGGTGGTAGATAATAAGCCCTGGAGGTGACGAAATGGCTCTGAAATTAGATGGCTGTGGTGATTACTGTTTCCCTATGAAAACAGTAAATGCCATCTTTTGTATATTCTAAACTAGCACATTAGGTATCATTGTATTGTAATGAGAAAACCCAAAAAAAAAAAAATCCAAAACAAATAAAGCAAAACATATTCATCATATTCAAAAATACCAGGTAAAATTTAATTCTTACCTCTGATACTGAGCTCTAGTTCATGTTCTGTTCCCAGCATGACTCCTTTTCCATTTTTAAATGTTGTAGACAACTCTTCAGATGTTATCAGTAGAATCTGCCAACCATGTTAGCCTGGTACTGTCTGATGTCAAAATAGAAATCCCAGTACCCAAAAAGCCATGGTCAGAAAATTCTGGGTAGAAGGTTATCTTTCCTACAAATGAAACAATGCTTCTTGTATCTGTTTGCTTGCCAGAGCAACACTTTATGGAGATGGCTATTAACATTTTTCAGGATGGAGTGAAAGCTTGGGACCACAGTAGATCCATTTCATGCATGATGGTTCACTGTTTAGTTGGGGCTCCTTGGTACCACACAGAGTATGCAGAGAAGGAGGCAGGTGATGAAGGACTGGCACAATGGCTGCATCACTGTGTTGGCTTTTGCAGGCAAGAATGAAGAGTGAGCAGAAATCCACATTGTCACTCTTGACTTTCTTGAATCCCAGAACATATAGAAGCAGTCACATTAGTTGAAGCTTCCAGGCACAATGTTGGTGCTCATTTAGTACACACTCAATCAGTTTTTCTTCCCTAACCTCAGTACTGGCCAGTCTCATTGCAGAGATAACTATAGGGTGCAATGCACCACCATTATCAGGCTGCGATGTGGAGAGTATCTTTGGGGCAATAGAATTTATATCATTATGGTTTTATTACCCCTTTAAGTAGCAAAATAGCATTATGTATACAGTATAAATATATTTAAGCATAGGATGATTAAAATATGCATGTATGTTCACATAAGTCTGAAGTGGTTGAGTAAAAACTTAGACAAGAAATTTGACTTCAAGTTTCTTGCAACTTCTTTCCTTTGTAGCCAATTTCTTGCTATGTAGTCCCAGCTGAACCCACTATATAGTCTGAGATAGTCTTACATTTGTAGCAACTCCTCTGCTTTAGCTTCACAAGTGTTAGCATTACAGTTCTGAGCTACCATGTCTGACCAGCAATGCTATTTTGGCTATGTTGCTTCTTCACAGTGTGAGCAATGAACTCTGGTGTTAGGATTTTGGTGGCATTGATCTACTTTCCAATTAGCCTTGAAAATTTGATTAAAATTCTTTCTCCTTAAAAATTACACAAAACCCAAACCTTATATACATAAACATTCCTAGAAGGCATATCATAATCAAATCATAGAAAAACTATGGAAACATTTCTGACCAATGAGAGACTCCCCTTCTTAACTTTTACTCACCCCACTCTAATGGCTGATCCTGTACTTCTTGCTGTTTTTATTTATAAAAAGCAAGTATCAGTTTTCCTGACCTAACATTCATTTTACTCATCTGCTTATTATCTCTTGTTGCCTCTGGTATGTTAAGTTCCACAAGAAAAGAGATTTCCTGTTTTATCTCATATAATATATCTGAGTGGCCCTAGAGTCTGTGGCTATTTTGGATACGTGAACACGAGCCAATGAAATGGAGGTGTAGAACACAGACATGGCCCGTCTCATTGGAAGGTAGGGTAATCACTGACCTAAATATGGTATATATGCAGACAGATATTAGCTCCTACTAAACCCAAGAAGTAGTTATACCTCCGGAACTGAAATAGAAGTATATCTTTTACAGAGCATAGATTAAATACTTACCTTGCTAAAAGTATAGATGTAGGTTCAGTGTGACCCTGTTTCAAATGCTTGGGACCAGAAGTGTTTAATAGTTCATTTAGATTTTGGCATATGGACAGTGAGACATCTTAACGATGGAGTGTAAGTCAAATGTAGAACACATCATTCTTCCACATATGCCTGTCCATGCAACATGAGGCTGATTATATACAAGATTTTCAGTGTATTTGGACTTTTTCTAGGACAATTTGTATGAAAGTCAAGCCACAATATTTTCTACTTGTAAGTATCATGTCCAGTGCGCAAAAGGTTTAGAACTTTGAAACATTTTGGATTTTGGGACTGGAGGTGTTTAACCCATGCCATATTGTGCTGAATATGCTTGTTTATAAACCTTGGAATTAATGATAATCATATCATCACAGAGCTTTGGTCCATGGGTGTGTAGTTGTGCAGCATGCTGCCTGTGTAGTGAGAATAAATACTCCTCCCTAATCCAGCCAGATGCCACTGTCAGGTGGAAAAACTCACCTTTCTTGGTGGGATGTGACCCATGGTGATTTTTGCTAGCTGTGCATGCTATCTGAACTATTTTGAAAAGCAGGTTTACTTCTAGTGTCAGATATATTTTACTGGAAAGGCCCCAACTCTGAGGGAGCTCTGGAGACAACAGCAGTGCCATCTTAAACATTTTGAGAGTTGAGATGATAGCATAGGGAGGATAGTCCCTCCCTCCCTCCCTCCCTCCCTCCCTCCCTCCCTCCCTCCCTCCCTCCCTCCCTTCCTTCCTTCCTTTCTTTTTTCTTGTATTCAATGAGTATGGTGCATTTTCTATCTCAGTTTAGATAAAAGTCAGGATATATGTGAGGACTGAAAATAGTGATGAGGAAGAAATATGGCCGAGAAGTATAACAATAATAATAATAATAATAATAATAATAATAATAATAATATCATGATAATGATTCCTTACATTCTCATTTTGAGATTTCTGGTATTGCTGCTCCTTCTAGGTTGTTTCTCTACACTATCCTGAATTCTTTGCTCTAGCAATGCTGAAATCTTCATAGTCATCATTAGTTAAGATTTTAAAAATTAATTTACATAGCATATCTGTTTGGCTTTATATCCAACATAGACATTCCAACTTGAGTCTCATACACTATGCTTTCACCAGACCATGAACTATTATGGCATTTGGCAAATAGAAGGAAAGTTATATTTGTAATTCATTCACATCATTGCCATAACATCAGCATTAAAGCATTAAAAATAATGTTTATTTCAGGAAAAAATGAGTAAACTGATGACATAAATTTCTAAGCTTATAAGTGTCTTTTAAAATAATGTGTTTATTTCTAAATATCCCCAGTGGGCTGCAAAAAGGCTCATGGGTCCACAGACACATCTGAAGTCTAGACAGGGAAAGGAGATGGCAAGAAGAAGAGTGAGTGACAATTTCTATTGGTCTCAGATGGAAGCTTTCCTGGGAAGCGAGGCTTCACATTTGAAGCTCCTAGGTGAGTGAGGAAGTTTAGCCATGAAGGTGGTAAGAAAAACGTAGTTGATATTGTTGCTGCATCCCTCACAGGAAAATGTATTGCTCATTAAATCCATGTCCTCAGAGCCTCTACTCCAAGCCAAGAAATGTGATAGTATTAGAAACACAAGACTTCGGTGCACACAGTCTGTTCAGCCACTCAGACGAACGCATGTGAGAGGCTAGCCCTGAGAAGTAGCCAAAAGCAACTCGTAGGTAGAATTCATTCCCCCATATCTTACAGATAACTCTAGAACTCAGATGTTAGGCAATTGTGGCAGGCCAGTTGGCCCTCAGTTCTTAAAGGGTGGCTTTTATTGCATCAATATCTCTTCTGTCTTTTCTCCCAGTAGCATCTGCTTGCGTTTAAGCTCAGACTAAAGCAAGTACCTCATCATATCTAGCCTGTGCCTATGCAGCATGCAAATTTAGATTCTAGCGTTTCTACATTGATGTTCAGGTGTCCGGTCCAATGAAAACCCATTTTTGAAATTTGAAGAGTAATTTAGAGAGGGATGTTGGAGTTAGCAACCACAAAGAAAGGAGGGAGATTCATCTCCATGAAAATCTGTGCACCCTGGTTTTGTTTTGGTAGTCGCACATTTGGGGCGCATAGTTTCCTCTCTCAGGACACTGGGCTTTTCCACCCTTTCATTCTCAGTGCTTACGAACATCCATCACACATCCTGGGAGCAAGGCAATGCTCTTCTCATCACCACCTCTCATCTTAGCCCTTTCCTTGAGCCTTGAACATAGGTGACTCTCTGTAAATGGTTGCCTGGAATAGAAACACTTCTCAAAGCCAGTTGGCTTGAGCAGCTGCTTTCTTAGCTCAAGAACAACCAGTTTGGCCTTGTCATGATCTGAAGCAGCGGCCTTACAGAAAGAGAAAGGAAAAGCATTTCCTTTACTAAATGCCTGCATGCTTTGAGCTTTTAGAAAGGATTGGCTGCCAGCTCCGTTCTCTATATCTTTCCCATTTAAGATAGCGCTTCTGATGTGGCCTAACATCCAAGGTCAGAGAGAACATGGACTAGAGCTAGAAGAAACTACTTTGAAGCTTTTGACATGTAAACTTGTTTGCCCAGCATTTGGAAGGGTTTGCTTCCTGACACATCTTTCAGGAAAGCCAATTGGATGAATGTGGTAAACCAGATAAACATCACTTAGTATTAGCATAAGAAGGAGAAGAAAGCTCCACTCAGAGGCTGGAAGGGTGGAGGGGTGGAGGGGTAGAGGGATGGAGGTGTAGAGGGGTTTCTTTTAATTGAATCAAAAGGAAACATGAATTGAAAGTTTTCGAAACACAGATTTTCACAGATAACAAATTCATTTCAAAGTTAGAATGGACAGAAACAATGGGCTTTTCTTATTCTTAGGATGCTAAAGATCTGCACATTTATATATTAAAACCTTGACTAGGGCTGGAGAAATGGCTCAGCCATTAAAGGCCAGGCTCATAACCAATGAGAATCTGAAATAAAATTTCACAAATATGAAAGCCCAACGGTAACTTTCTGAGTTGTTTCTTCTGAGTCGTATTTATCAATGTCTATAAAAATCCAGCTGTTTTGTTAAATTATTTTCAATCATCCAGTAAGTTAGTTTTGCTACTACTCATCTGAGTAGATACACAGTACTTCTCTGGGATAGAAGTTAGCAATTTCACCTTGTAATAAGCATTATTTGTTTTCCAATTTTCCTTTGCTGGCAGAGGCCAGCAATCTTCCCTTCAGCTATAGTCGAGACTACTCCAAGCAGATAATTCCTTCTTTCTCTTTACCCTCAGGCATCCTCTGGATGTTCAGACAGATGGCTCAAAAATTGGACTCTCGGCTGCATATCCTTTCACCTCAAGAGACATTTTCCAGTTTGCTCACCCTGGGCTCAGCTCCTCTCTATAAAAATCTCCCCTTGTTTTTTAAATTAAATACTTCATGGAAAAATGAAGCCACTCTTGGTGCTTGGTAATTATTAGTGCCTGGAAAGTTGTTACTAATAGTTATGCCTGTTAGGAGTTGACAAGGTTTAAAAGTGTAATGGGTCTTTGTTCGGCCAACAGTTTTTGTCTCAGACAAACTTGTACCAAATTCAAAACTGACAAATTTTGTCAAAACACTTGTATTCATAGTTCCCATGGATGCATAGTACTGACAAACTTGTCGTCTTTCACGAATCCTTGGAATCAGTTGAAACAATTCTTCAACCAGTGGAAAACTTTTTATTATATTGTATGTATTGTTAAATAAACTCAGGACTTTTTATTTCTTATGATGGATGTTTATTCTTAGATGAAGTAAAATTTTAAATCTTGTATTCACCAAGAACCCACGGAAGAGCCCTTGTCCTTCTTAGTACACTGAGTGTTTTATTTGTATCACAGCAGACAAAGGCTATGAGTCTTTTTTTTTTTTACCAGTATGTATGTATTTCATCCCCCCCAAATTATTCTCAAGAAATTCTCTAGAAACTATGCTTGTCAGTCTGCTTTCTAAATGCCCTGACATTAAAAATTTGAAGAGTTAGTCAAGAATAATTTGAAAGTTTAATCATCGCCTTTCTCAGATCACAGACATTTCCATTTTATTTCCATGTTGCCATAGCAGTACCAGTAGCCCAGCTTAACACTGTAAAAATTAAAGTAGCCACGTAGCATTTCAGTCTTGAGGCCATCTCAAAATGGCCAGGAGGAGAAAGCTCCCCTGACAGCATTTAAGCTCCAAGTACATCGCAAGGCTTCACCATTTGAAGGTCATGGCCATAACCAAAAGCTGTAACTTCAGAATAGGGGGAAAGTAAATACGTTATATAAATAATTCTTCACACTGTTTTGTATTTCTCCGCAATGATTGTTCTCAGGTACATATGCCTTTTTCAGTGCATATACAATCAAGAGCAGCTCGCCTCGCATAGAGTCAGGGTCATTATCTTTGTCATTAGACACCTTCATTTTGACCATTGGTTCTATTGCTTATGTGTGTGTCATTGGGCCAGTAGGTTTCTGTGAATCCAGTTTTCTGGGGTGCAATGACGTCATATGATTGTTCAAGAGACTAAGCCATTTATGTTATGTGACTATCTAGAGTAGAGGGTCCTCAGGATAACAGTGTCTACTTTCACAAAACAATATGAGGAGAGCACGTGTTGAGGTGTGATCTATTGCCAGCACTTCCAGACCTCCAGTGTTTCTGCTCACTTCATCCAGCAGGATTTTAGTACTGCGTGACAAATTGTTTTGATTTTCGAAGGGAAGTCTTATAGAAACCTCGTTTCAGTCTCATCATCTAGAGTGCATTATGATTGTAGCCCTTAATCATTGCCCTTGCTCCTTATTTTTGTTTCATTTGTATCTTTCAAGAATATTCTCATCTAAACATGCCACGCACCACACTGGTGAAATCTAATAGTGCATCTCCTGCTCGGCAGCATGGGTCTTTATCTCATTACTCCTCCCGGAGAGCCATATGTCTGCCAACATCAATCTTCCATGTGATTATTGCTGGGAAGAATTTATTTGATTTTTGTAACCACTACTATCTCTTCTTGCAAGACATTTTCTTTTCAGGAGTTTCCTAAGGTAGACATCCTTTGGTGGTTTGTCTCAACAGCATGCTGTGAGCATGGTCCAAATGAATACATTTTTTCTGCCCTCCATGTTGAAGGAGGTTTTCTGAAGTCATTGACACTAAGAACCACTCTAGTGTCACTCATGGCTTTGTCCTCTTCTTTCGGGATTATCGTTTTTTAAAATATTACATTAGCATCAGGCTGACCTTTGTAGTGTAGCTTGATATGATATAAGTGAAAATAAAAAATATACAGGAAATGAGATGAAAACAAGTGTTGGAATATGTAAAAATTGGCAATTTATTTGGGATATGGAAGCAAGAGGATCAGGAGTTCAAGGTCATTCCAGCTTGTCTACATGGCACTATGTCCCAGCAAAACTAATATAAACTAAATTAAATAAAATATATGCAACAGGATCGATACACATATGAAATGGCAGAGAAGTTGATAGCACACAGAGTATGGAAAGTGTGGACAGAATAGTGTCTTAACCATGAATATCATAGCATTTTATTCGACATTTTTGGTTTGACCTTTTGTATTTTTGGTGTCTTAATGACTGATTGTATCTTACTGAAATTTTTATGTTGAAGTCCCAACTCCTAATGTGAGTTGAGACCTGGGGGAGATGATTAGGCATTGTAGGTAGCTTCCTGTCTGATAGGATTGATGACCCTATAAGTAGAGACAAAAGAAAGCCTGACCGTGATCCCATCAGTGCACCTACTAAGGAAATCCCACAAGAACACACTGACGAGCTGGCCTTCCAGAAGTCAGGAAGGGAAAACTAGCAAGAACGGTATTGTCGGATACCGTGACCTCTGACTTCTAGTTTCCAGATTGTAAAATAATGTCTTATATTTTGTTATATGATCCTGGATTGACTAAGGATTAATGGATAGATTCTACATTGCTTTTGTGAATTTTATTCCAATGGATATTTTTCTTTATATCATTTTGGGAAGTTTTGTAAATCAATTATTTTTAAACTTTCCAATTATTTGCCATATATATATATATATATATATATATATATATATATATATTTGTTTTTCCATTTACTATCACTAAACAAAAAGAAGCAAATTTCTCATTTTTAAACAATATAATAAAAGCACTTTGCCATCAATCTGCCATTTGAGCAGACCTATCTAGGCACAACATCTCTGGATTGTAGTCAGTGTTAATGGGGGCAACCTCAGAAACCTGACAGAAATAATCCTTAGGCCTATTCAGTGATGCAGGCTGTGCATCCCAGCAGCTCATACACTTGGTAGTGCAGCATGGAGTACAAGTCCGGAGGGAGAGAAAGGAATAGGTATAGGATCAGTGGATGAGCTTGCATTGGTTATGCTCCACTGAATGGGGTTACAGTTCCATATACATTCTCATTTTGTGGCGAGCTACAGAATCTCAGCTTTAAGGAATGTTTGAAAATGACTCTGCTTTGAAATTGTGGACTTTAAGAATTTCTAAAGAGCATATGGCATGGGAAATTTTGTTGAAACTCTTTCTGGAAAGAGAATTTAACAGAATTTTGGTACAATTTTGGAAAATCCTTAGTACATTATCTAAGTAAATATTTATACTATATGTACACTGAGACATGTTTACATTTAAAAGCTATACGCCTCTAAATTCCTTTTTTTCCTATTACACAGCCCTCCAGTACAATGACAATTAGAGGGACAGCATTCCTCCCTTATCAGTGACATGGCTGATGTGTCAGGATATCACACTAGCCCAGCTTAGATACAAACTTCCACAGATTCTTTTATCAAAATGATTTTCTAAATTTGTATAATTAACCATAGTCATGTGCTTAAGATATTTTAATGGCTTCTTTGGCTATTATTGAATAAAATCATTTTTCTTTATATTTGTTAATATAGTAATATAGTTGCAGTAATTCTTGAAAATTCAACAAGCCTGAAATAAATATCACTTGTTTATCCATCCATTAATTACTAAATTTAAATTTTGATGGTTTGACAATGATCTATTTCTTTATTCAATAAGTACATTTATTTCTAATCTTTTTATTATCTTTATGAGGATTTGGTTACTTTTGGCAATAGTGTCATTGTGACATCAAAATATGTTTGAGGTTCTTCTGACTTTCTGTTTTCAGAAAGAGTTCAAATAAAATTAATGTTATTTTTTCTTTATAATGTTATAAAATTGAACATCAAAATCACTAATGTTGCCTGTGGATAATTACTTAGCAAACAACATTTAAATATAGGTTCAGAGTTATTCATGTTTTATATTTCATCACAGGGAAGATTGGCAAATTACATTTGTAAATGATTTTTCCATTTTATCTAAATTATTAAGAACATAATAAGTTTTCTTATCACTTTATAATGTCTTCCACATTCCTACTAGTGAATAGTGTTTATCTCTTTTCCCTTTTGATAAAGGAAGTGAGGAATTAAAATTTTCCTTTTACAAGGAATCCATAGGAACTTGGTCACATTTTCAAAAGAAACATTTGTTTGTTAGATTATTAGCTTACTACTTGTGTGTGTTTATTTGATGCGATTCATAACTCCACTCCCAACACTAACATAAGAATCTGGTGATAACAGATGCCTAGTACCTATCTGCTCATTGAGTGACTAGAGGAAAAATCTTTCTCTTCTAGTTAGAATCTTGTCAAATACAGAAATAATATCAAAAAATTGAAGACTTTCTTGAATCCCCAAATCTGTTGAAAGCTGCACTAGAAAATCAAATTTAATCTTGAACATAGATGATTCCTTTATCGTTTGCTGGATACTGTGCCTGGAGATTCATAAAAAAAAAAAAAGAAGACAATGTTCTACTAAACGTTCTCTAACAGTAAATAGGCAGAGAGTATTCTTATCATTGGGCAGAAAATTTATTGCAAAAATAGTGCTATACATGTTTGAATTTGGCAGATAGAGAAGGTCTGAAAATGGCTGAGCCAAAGTAGGAAAGTATTCTAACCTGAGATTTTCAGTTTTTCTGTACCTTATTTGAAAGTTAACATCCAGACTTTCTGATTGAGTTTCCGGTGATCTTATCTCTAGTCCTTACTCTAGGCTCAGAGCTCCTGTCAACATCTTTGCATATCAAGTTGTCTTGCTCATGATTGCTTTCCACACCCTGCTTATTGTAGATTTCTTCTTGAATTCCATATCACCTGTATCTGTCCCTCAATTGGAATATACTCTGTTGTCCCTTTTAATAAAAAGGCCCTTCAAACCTGCTGAAAGCCACCAAATTTTCATATTTTCCCCAATACTATATTTCTTTTTTAAAAAAATTATGTTTTAATTTTTTTTTTCAGTCCAGACTCTATTTTCCTCCCGGTCCACCCTCCAAATGTTCCACATCCAACACCTCCTTCCCCCATCTCCAAGAGAATGTCCCCATCCCACTCCCATTCCATCCGACCTCCCTACTCCCTGGGGCTCCAAGTCTCTCCAGGGTTAGGTGCATCTTCTCTGACTGAGTCCAGACCCGGCAGTCCTCTGCTGCATATTGTTGGGGAACTCATTTCAGCAGGTGTATGCTGTCTGTTTGGTGGCCCAGTGTCTGAGAGATCCCGGAGATCCAGGTTAATTGAGACTGCTGGTCTTCCTCTAGCGTCACCCTTCTCCTTAGCTTCTTCCAACTTTCCTCTAATTTAACCGCAGGGGTCAGCAACTTCTGTCCATTAGTTGGGTGCAAATATCGGCATCTGACTCAGCTGCTTGTTGGGTCTTTCAGAGGGCAGTCATGACAGGCCCCTCTTTGTAAGCACACAACAGCATCAGTAATAGTGTCAGGCCTTGGAGCCTCCCTTTGGGCTGGATCCCAGTTTGGGCCTGTCACTGGACCTCCTTTTCCTCAGGCTCTTCTCCATTTTTGTCCCTGCAGTTCTTTCAGACAGGAACAATTATGGGTCAGAGATTTTGACTGTGGGATGGCAACCCCATCCCTCCACTTGATGCCCTATCTTTCTGCTGGAGGTGGACTCTACAAGTTCCCTCTGCCCACTGTAGGGCATTTCTTCTAAGGTCCCTCCCTTTGAGACCTGAGAGTCTCTCACCTCCCATGTCTCTGGAATATTCTAGAGACCCCCCCCCCCCCGCTACCTCCTGAGGTTGCCTGTTTCCATTCTTTCTATTGGCCCTCAGGGCTTCAGTCCTGTCTCCCCCCCAACACCTGATCATGTTCCCCTCTTCCCTCCCCGTCCCCTTTCCAACCCAGATCCCTCCCTGCCCACTACTGTGATTGCTGTCTTTCCTCTCCCAATTGAGATCGAGGCATCCTCACTTGGGGTCATTGGTTTGTTAGTCTTTTTGAGTTCTGTGGATTGTATGCTGGGTATTCTGTACATTTTTTTGTCTAATATCCACTTATTAGTGAGTACATACCATGCATGTCTGAGTTACCTCACTCAGGATGATATTTTCTAGTTCCATCCATTTGCCTGCAAAACTCATGATGTCTTTATTCTTAATAGCTGAGTAGTATTTCAAATGATATTTTCTTTAAATTCTTTTGGTTTCACTAATTCTAAGCTTCAAATACTTTCTAAAATTATTCTCAGTGTTATATACTCAACCTCTTTAAGTCAGGCAGAATAGATCCTCCTTGCCAAGGTCACATGAAATATTTCGAACATAGAACTAACCACTCTACCTTAAAATGGCTAATGCTGACATTGGAGAAGCACTTAAGCAAATATGGTCAATAAGTTGAAGTCAAATGCCAACTTTACTTTCTTACTTATCAAATAGTCATGAGTGAATAATTTAACATCTCTAAACATTGACAATTTATACTTATTTTTAATTAAAAGATGATGTAATATGAATTAAAATGAAATAATATGCATAATGTATAATAGTTATAACTCTGTGAAGTTTTTTGTTTGTTTGTTTTGGTGGTGGATAACTGCATAAAATACATTTTCTACTCAGAATGTAAAATTTAATGTGAACCTTCACAGCTTCTATTTTTGGAATGCCCATTTTAACTGTATAGCTGTTCACTGTGTTGTATAGACTTTGAATTTTATAATTTTGTTGTGTTGTGTTGGGTGTTTTTATTTAATAGATTTTAAAGATAAAGTTTATAAAATTAAAAAATAATAAGGAGTTAATAATTCTTAAAATGCCACATTTTAAAATTATTCAAGTGACCATCATGCAGGTCATTTTTAAACAGAGCTCTGGTGATGTAGGTAGGGTCAACTGGTTTGACCATAAATTACTCCCAAATAGTATACATAGTATCTACAAGAATTTATTGGTTCTTTACATTTTTGATTTTGCTCCCAATATCAATTTACTACTTTAACATTCTTTTGATATCAATATGTCTGTTGTGGAGACCATGTCTTTTTAAAAATATTACATTATTATATGCAATAGTGCTTGGATATTTTGGCCAAATCTTTGCCGATTTTATATTTCTTATTTTAAGATAGAGATGCGTTTATGTTGTAAGGTAATCAGCTTATTTATAAAGGAACGGAGTGAAGGAATGCAACTGTTGTCTTGTCTATTAAAGTGCTGATCTCTCCCTCAGTTTTGAACCCATTCTTCCTAGTTGCATGGTGCTTCTCTGCTTGTGCTTGGTTGATTCAGGCCCATTCATGGTTTTCGCTTGATGTCCTTCAGTTCCAAATGCTGTTCTTGAAGACTGGATAGTCTTAAAATACAACCATGTTTGGAATTATGCCGGTGTGTTTGCACTCTTCATGTTTTCAGTTCTCGTATTTCGTGTTATCCTAGTGTTTCTCCTTGAACTTGGATCTGCCATCAACCCTTAGGTCTGTGCTTGAACTTGTCTAAGCACTGAAAGTAGCTCTCTGACCCTTTGTGAATTCCATGATTCGATCCAGCTTTTGTCCTTGTTAAGACCCTGTTTCTAGTGTTCCCTCTATAACCGATGCCTTTCAGTTTCTGGATGCCCCGCTGCATACGCAGTCTTCTGGTCTATTGCTGCCCCCTATACACCACTGAGCCCGACTTACTTATTATCCATCCCTCTTTTGTCTTTGCAGTATTGATCTCAAGAATAATTAAGCTATCTAGATAAAATAGGGCTCAAATTCTTTTAGGATAGAAACCAGCGTAGCTTCCCTAATGAACTCGCACATGCCTGTGCTCATCTGCAGGCTTTCTTTGGCTCGTGTGTGCTGTGGAAGGTAGATGGCAACTGTGCAAGTGTTAGCCTAGTGATCTTACAATGAACCATAGCACAGCTTTTGGAATTTTGACGGTTTGATGTCTCTAAAATATTCAAATTATATATATGAGCTATGTTATAAATAAACATCTGATAAACAATTTTAACTCAACGCACAGAAAATAATGAATGCCAAGTTGCAATGGCATTCATTGTCAGAGCATTATATACTAGTTTTATTTTCTAGTCTGTCCTGCACGTTTTATTCTAATACCCTTTTATAATGTTTGTTGCTACTAATTAGAGGAGTCATGGGTTCTAAGCTGTATAAAATGTAACATTTCTGAAGTATTTCTCAAGAACAGCTGCTGACATTATTAACTAGAAATGACCTTTACATGAGGAAGTTTAAAAAAAAGGTGTGGAAAAAACATTTCCTGTGTTATGGATTTTTTTCAGTGATTATTTTTCCAGAGGTATTGTGTAATCCTTTTTCCATCTCTCCTTTCCATACCTTCTTCCACATTTGAAACTTTAAACTGACAGCTAGCCAAACTGAAATGCTAAAGCCATTGAAAGCAAAGCATAACTGAAAAAGATGTCCCCAAAGAGAGTGATGGTCATGGTAACAATGTGTCTCCTTAGTTGTGTCCCCTTAGAGGGACAAAAACACAGGGCAGAGTTGATGGTAATGATTTACCTTACAATGGTCATAAGTGATACTTTTAAAAGGCATTTCACGATACCAAATAATCACAAAAATCAGGTTAAACAAAGCTATTCTTTCTTGCTTATGTTTGTTGTTACTTTTTAAGACTGTAATTACAAAATTTATCTATTTCTTTTCTTCCTTCCATGCCCTCCAATATACTCCTCCTGAATTCCTTTAATCCATGACTTCTTTTTAAAAAATAAATTGTTATCATATGCATATATCTATTTTTAAATATTACTTGTATGCATGATTTTAAGGCTGACCATTTGTCAATGGACAATCAATTGATATACTCTCTTGGGGAGGAAGTTCTCTTTCACTGAGATTTTTTTTAACCAATTTTTTGCTAAGTCCTTTACAAGTTATTTAATAAGCTAATACGGATTATGATTCTGTATGTGGTGGTTCCAAGCCTGTCATGACCCAGCCACATTCCAAAGACAATTTATAGAAATGGGACAAAAAGAACACACTGTTAGAAGATCATGGTGGGTTACACAAATGAGGTCATCTCTGCGCTTTTTAACAGAATATTTGCATTTACTAATTTCCTTACATGCAAATTAAGATAAAAGGTAAAACAATATTAATTGCTAAAATATTTTACAAGTTTTATTGGTTGGGGGTGTGAAGAGCCTGACAGACTCACTAAAGAGATTTGGAAATGGTAGCTGGAGAGAGAGACAGAGTCACGGCTCCTTGTCGCTAGCTTTCTCGCTCAATAGGCAGTTAGAGCGCCACAGGTTTTGGACAGAAACCTGTGTGTGGCTTAGTCACCACTTCAACCTCAGTGAAACCAACTTATGGTGGTTTGGGTTCAGCACTATCAACACCTAATTTGTAGGCACAAACCCTGGTTGCAAACTTCAAGTTAAAAATTTGTTAATTCAAATCTTTCTGTGGTTATTTCCACGTGTTAGCCAGACTTTGAGGCTCGAGATGTAAAATGCAGAGTGAAAGAGTTGTAGTCACAGATGAATTTTAAGCCATGTATGTTGGAATAAAGAACTAGGAAGAACCAATTCTGGGTGGACAGCTTAAATATATGGCTGAATTTCTGTAGATTGTTCTTGGATGGATTTATTTTTATAAGTTAAAAGTAATAGCAGTTACAAGCATATATTCATTTTTTTAATCCAGCAGGAAGGCAGAAAATGGTAAGACTTTAATTACATATTCAAGTTCTAGAGTTGAAAAATGTCTTTTTCATTCAAAATCTTCAACAATGTTGGTGAATAATTTCATCATATACTTTATGATACATATCTTTCAATAAAACATAATAAACCAGATGAACAAATTTTATCACAGACATAATTTTTAGGAAAAACAAATTTTGAATATCTACCTTTAAAAAAATTTCATTTGATTGCTTTTAGAGTACATTATCCAAACATCTACTTTACTAATCTTAAAATTACTAATATTTATTGATCCGCTTAAGGGGACACATGAGAAGTTGATTAAGATATATGAGCAAAGCCTGGCAGTGGTGGCGCACGCCTTTAATCCCAGCACTTGGGAGGCAGAGGCAGGTGGATTTCTGAGTTCGAGGCCAGCCTGGTCTACAGAGTGAGTTCCAGGACAGCCAGAGCTACACAGAGAAACCCTGCCTCGAAAAACCAAAAAAAAAAAATAAATAAATAAAAAAAAAAATAAAAAATAAAAAATAAAAATAAGATATATGAGCAAACTGGACATGAATCTAATTCCTTTGTGTATTTGTTACTTTTCCTATTAGTTAGTTAGTTAGCTTCGACATTTATTTATTTATTTATTTATTTATTTATTTATTTATTTATTCATTCATTCATTCATTCATTCATTCATTCTGATAAAATACCCAGACAGAAGCAACTTAATGGAGAAAGGGTCACATTTGTCTGAACTGATGCTACGACATCCCTGTTAACCCAGTTCCCAGTTACAGGTCTGTGATATGGCTTCACCTGCTGTCCCACTGTCAGTTGGAGCATGCTGTCTAGGATTTCACATCGCATGTAGTGTTCATCCCTCTGTCTCACTCCTACTGACTGATATGCAGGCTTCCCTTGCTATTGACCTTGGAAGTTTAAGGAATTACAGCCTGGTTTTTTATGTAGGATACCTTTCGATTGGTAATTATTTGACTTTCTATTTTCTTAAATGGATGTTAAGTGCATTGAGGAGGAAGAGAGCAAAGGAAAGATGTTTTGAGTAAGTCCTGTCTTTCATACACTATGAACATGGTTTTATAACCTTCTCCCACAAAGCAATTTCTTCATAAGGAAGTCGCTTTTTCAGGTCACAGCTAATAAGCAGCTTTTTGCTTGGCCAGACACTTTGTGGTTCGTTGGCTTTACAGCTGGTGAAATTATTGATTGCCTTTTTTCCCTTGGTATAGCACCTTTTGGTTTTATGAGTACCAGTCCTCAAGGAAGAGGCTTCCAGATAAATTCTCCAAGTCTTGTGTTCAAAGCTGTTGTATCTTCAGATGTAGGATTTTTACCTTGCGCTTCTGGAGGCAACTGAGGGTAGTATAAACAGCCTATACTGTTTTAGGTGTCTCTAGGACTCCCATAACCAGCAACATGAAGGGAAGTTTTCCATGACTGGCATCAGGTTTCTTTTATTAGAGAGTCTATGGCTCTTAGAAGGTGTATTAGCCCCATGTAAACTCCACTTAAAGTATATGTGGATGTATTTCTACACACATATATTTGCATGTATATTTTTAAGTAGCCTTCTAAAATAATATCTCTCCATGGCTTTGTCAAACATCTGTGTTATTGAACTCTTTTTCCTTCCTATGTTTCTGTATTACCTTCTGTATACTTTCCTTAATAAATGTAGTCATCCATGGTTTGATCTACAGTGATACAATAATTGCATATTTATCTTGAGGGAAAACAGTGGTTGTTTAATTGTTTTTAAGGCTTGTTCAATAAAAAGGGATTCATGCTTAGGATTATAAACTTAGCCAAAAGTCAGTGGCTGAAGAAGACAAAAATCCTAGAGCTGAAACTCCTGCTGCCATTTGCCATAATCTAATATAATTTCTAACTGTTTTCTAATACCCCAAAATAGTGTAGTTCTGATTCCTCATCAAAGAAGTTTCTTTTCTTCTATATTTTGTAGATGATAGAGACTATTACAGAGATAAAGTATTGTTTAAAATACAGAGAATAAATAGCAGCAGAATGCTCAACCCCAGATGATACATCTTCAAAGCAACCAATATACTGAAGGCTCAGAGAAAATGATGGAATAGGGACCTGGAAGATTATAAGAGCCAGAGGACCAGGCACCTGTTGAGAGACAGTGTCTCTTAGATATGACTGGGAAGCTGTATCCATGAAATCTCAGCAATATGACACCTAAACAAAATGTGCATTTATGACCACACTTGCTGATATGCTAGACACACTGAAGGAGATGGAACAAGAAAAGGAAGGGTGAATATGATCTAGATACTATATTAATTTATGTTATTCCCCCAATAATTTATAATTTAAAAAGAATTATAATTTTGGTGTTTTTATTTTTAATACCTTTTACATGTTTTATTTATTTCTTTGAGAATTTCAATTTTCACACAAAGTATTTTTTATCATATTCAGACTCCCCAGCTATTCCTGAATCTACTCTTCTTCCATAAATAGATGGGCATTACAAAGAATGTACTGGCAATTTATACTATCGATTTAAATAACTCTTTCCAACTTAGAAAATTAATTTTTTCAAACATGATCTAGTCATCAGCATCACACATAGAAGCAGGTCACAGATAAGTAATATGATTAAAATTAATAGAGCTAAAGTAAAGTATAACAGAAAGAAATTTGATAGAAAATTCCTTTTAAAAAGATTCTCTGAATGATAAATGGGAGCTGCTGGGTGAAATGCTTCCTAGAATATTCCCTTGTATTTCACTATTCTATTGTATGTTTTCCAGTTGTCACCTATTCCTGTCACTTTAAAATACCTGTTATGCATAAAAAATTCATTGTATTATTCACTCTTTCTCTTACCACTAGATCCACTTCTCTTCTTCTTCATTTTCGTTGTGTGTCAATTTACTTCTAAGCTTATTAAGATTCAGGAAAATTTAAAGAATGGTTATTTAATATTAGGAAGTAAACAATTCAAAAGACTCAGGAAGTACCTGAAACCAATCTGGTGCACAAGCTCCTCCATTTTAAGACTCTATGAGGATAAGGACTGTTGAAGATACTCAGATCAACTGAGCAGCCTGGGAGACACTCTGATCTCTTGAGCTGCCTACAAGTCTTCTGTGAGCTCCAGCATTCAGTTTTTCTTGAGTCATTACCCATGCTAAGTGATGTAGCTGCCTTTGAATTGTCTTGATTCTATAAATAAGTCATTATCTGTATTCAATTCAGTACCATACATATCAGTTGCACTTTATTAATACTCTTATTTTGGCATGCCATTGCTTCCCTGTCTGGAGTGACTAGAGGTTAGTGCTATGTCTCTCCAGAAAAATATCTCACAATACTCTTTTCTTTGTATTCTTTCTTTTTCTTTTATAACCTTGTTAAAATGAGTTTTTGTTCCAAGTGCTCCTGATTACACCAAAAACATGTTCTTTCTTCTACTATATCAGACTAAATTCCATAAAGTTACTTGAGATAATTTATTCATTTTTATATCCAATATGTCAACACTGATCTTATTTTTGCAGACCATCTACTTCAATCAGTTTTGTCTATATTGAACCCACACCTATACTCATATTTCTATTTCCTAACTCATACCATAGATCATCCCAAAGTTGTATCAATTATTCTCTGTGTGTAATAATTCTTTATAAAAGTTATTCTTTTGTATCAATATTATTGGCCCATTCACATGTTACAAGAGATTTAACAACTTTCTGAATCTTGTCCCATTTCTATATATCTTGTAGGTTTAATACCACAAACACAAACTAACTTTCCATTTCTGCCTGACAAGCAAGTAAATTCTAGGCTGAAATAATGATCTTTAAGATAAAATTATTGTTTCCTTCTTTGAATGGTATCTGTCTATGCCCTTTCTGTCTAGACTTTAATCACCCTGCAAAGGTCAGTTCAAATTATATTGTTTAACTGTCTTGTCTCTTCATTATATCTTTGGCTCACAGCATGCTGGGCTCAGTGGACTCTGAAGAAAGAGAAACTGTGTGAATTATTCTGTGTTGTCCTTCTAATGAGGCATAGTTCCTGGCTTCACATTCTTCTATTCTCCTCAATACATAGAACAGTGACAGACATGTTGTAGATTGCACAATAAATACTTCATGTTGATTGATTGTGAAGTTCCCATTTCTCTTTAGGGATAGACATTGAGGCTTGGCTGCCTTCCCTCTTGCATTTGTCAGCCAGCATTAAACCTTAATTAGACCATGCATTCCAATTTTCTGATATAAGACTTTGTGTGTGTGGGGGGGAAACACTTCCCAAAGTGTTTTCTCAAATTGTAACTGCATTCATCTGGCTACATTTCAAACTTGAGAGATATTTTATTTTCCTTTGGAAACTATCCAGACAAAGTAAAATTTAAATTTCTTTTGAAGCTATAAACATATAGCAATTATGATTTTGTTGAGAATGCAGAAAACTCATAACAACAAGTAGTTGAATAAAGAGTTGGATTTTCACTACCCAAAATGAGGAAACGACTATTCAGAAAATTTATATTTATTTTCCTACTGTGGAAAATTTGCCGAATTCTTTTTAAGGTCATATTAGAAACATTTCCAAGTAACTGCACTGAAGGTCTCCCCGTGGGGTTGGAATGGTTTCCAAATCAATCTCATTCAAAGGACATCTTATTTAAAAGCTTTGGGAACAAACTCAAAACCTATGCTTTCCAACAAGGATGAAACTCAACAAAGGAGAGAGAAAAGTAGTTCTGGGAAGTTGTTTCCTGACAATGAATGCAACTCAGGATTCAGAGTTAATGGAAATTATTATTTTCATCATCAAAGTTTGTTTCAGGAGAACATTTCAAAGGAAACAGAATTGCCTTAGAGAGTGCTGGAAGGTGCCAGAGAGTGCACACAAGAGGCTGTGAGCCACAAATTAATTCAATAAGCAGAGGAGAGGCACCCAACTCAGCCAGCTCTGTAGGCATGGGGCTCTCATTCATTAACTGTGAAATATAACTGCTTCGGTAGAGCTGAAAATGAACTTCTACTTATGTCACCAAAGGTTGATATAAATTATTAAAGCCAATGGGAAGGGAGACATTCTACTTCTTTTAACCATCTTACAACAGTAATTCCCTTGAGGCTACTCAGATTTGTTACAACTTCCCATTGACATTAGTCTTGCTTTCTGAAGAACACTTTGCTAAGACTTGTAATAAATCTCCCTCTACATCACTGCCTGTAACTTTACAAAGACCAGTATTGCAGTTACTTAGTTAACCATGCTTTCTGTCTTTACAAAAGCTAAGTACAAGAAAGTTCAAACTAGTGCAAGTATGTGTACAAGCAAAGATCCTTTGCCTTTCTATTTTGGAAATTGCTGAATTCAGTGATAGTTGTAGCCTTGGTTTTTGGTTGACCTTTTGAAAATTGCCTTGATGCCTGCCATGTAATGTATGGGGTTTGTTTGTACAAGGGAAAGACTGGCCATGATTTACTGCATCTGGGAAGCTTCCACACCTATCAGGATTAGAATCCAAGCATACCATCTTGTCAATTTTTTCAGAACCAAAACTTTTCAAGATTTTACCTTTCCGTTAAATACCTGCATTTTTCCTTATTGAACATATATATTTCATGGGGATTTTCAACTATTCACTCAGTAATATTTTACGCTCTCCTTTTAGGAAATGCAAGTCATAGAGCTGTTTAGCACATTTTTAAGTGACAGCCTTTCCAAATTCATTGTGTGAATAAAATTCTCAGCTTCTAAAGCAAGGGTACCAAATTGACATCTTAAGTATAACATGCAGATAATAGAATTTGAACTAAACGGGGTAGTCTTCAGTCATTTCAAATATAAAAATAATTCATAATTTTAACTATGCATAAAATGCTTTCACATTGGTTGTATTGATTGATATCACTCCAACTGTTTCAAACAAATTAAATTTATTACTTAAGAGTGAACCATGTGAAGTCTGATTCTCAGAGAAATGGCCTGACCAGTGAGGGAACTCTAATATTCTCTGCGTATGAACCATTCGGGAAAATATTTTTTCCTTAATTTTTCCTTCTACTTAAAAATTAATGTCTTTTGTATTTGGTGGGTATACATGTGATGTATAAGTGGGCTTCTTAATACATAAGTGTAGGTGTGGGCATGGGCCTGCAGCAGGCCCCAGGGAGGTCAGAAAACAATCTTTGGGTGCTGGTGCCTTCCCTTCCAAGTTGTTTGAGACAGGGCCATTTGCAGTTGGACAAGGCGGACACGCTGACCTGTGAGCTGCCAGGAGAGTATTCCCGTGCAGATGTGCTAGGATTAGAGCTTGTATTATTGCATCCAGCTCAGTGGTTCTCCACCTTCCTAATGCTGGGGCCTTTTACTATAGCCCCTCCTGTTGTGATCCCCCAACCATTACATTCTTTCTTGCTGCTTCATAACTGTAATTTTGCTACTGTTATGAATTGATATAATTTGTTTTTAGAGATAGAAATTTGCAAAGGGGTTTCAAGCCCTGGGTTGAGAACCACTGATCTAGCTTAAAACATTTTTTTTAGATTTATTTAATTTATTTTATATGTATAAATGTTTTGGATGAGTGTTTATATACACACCAAGTATTCTTGATGTTTTACCTTGATTTTTTCCCCCAACCTATGGATTTAGTGTAATCTCAAAAAAAATCTAGCAAAATATAGTTTTAGGAATTAAAAATTAATTTTAAGTAGTGAATGAAAATTAAAGATCCTGGACTAGTCAAAATATCTGAAAAGTAATTGTGTTGTACAAGTACCTGGTAACATAAAATAGCTTATTACGTGAAGAGCAACTGTATGTTTATCTAGCGGTATCAAACAACAGTTATTTAACAATTGTAAGTAATTAAAAAAATAAAAATATTGAGAAATAAATTTGGTGAAATATCTGTGTTATATTTATAATGTGATTTAAAGAAACTATTGTTGATAGAATTTATAGACCTTAGTAAAAAGATATGACATGTTCTTAAACCAAAGACTCAGTATGTTTAAGACCTTGATTTTTACCCAAACTATTGATTCAATGTAATCTTAGTGAAAATATCTCGCAAAATATAGTTTTAGTAATTGAAAAACTAATTTCTAATTATAGGTAAAAATTAAAATAACTAGACTATCCAAAATATTCGTAAAATAATCATGTTATACTATCTGTCATAAAGATTTACATCAAATTTACAATATGACTGCTTAGTGTTTGAATAAATATAGACCTGCTGACCTATGAAGCAGAAAGAAGTGTCCGGAAATGAAAAGATTGACATCTGAAACGAGATGTGAAATTAATTCAGTGGAGAAAGGTGAGTAATGCCGATGATGCTGCTGAGGAACTTGGAAGGCCACATTCAACAAAATGCAGTTGAAGCTGTATATCATAGTACATAGAAAATGAATTTAACATATTCATATAGCCAAATGTAAGAATTAAAGTTAGGAGTTGAGAGATGACTCAGTGTTTAAGAACATGTCCAGAGGTTGCAGAGTTCTTGGGATTGACTCTGGGCATCTATGTTGGGTCACTCACAACTGTTCACAACTCCAGCTACAGAGAATCCAACACTGTCTTCTGTCTCCTTGTGCATGCACACTCATATATACACAGCCATGCAGAGACACATAATTAAAAATAAAATAAAAATAAAATAAATAAAGGTAGCATTGGAAATTTATGGGAAGGTTGATGTGTGGGAAGGGTTAAGAGACAATGGGGTCTTCCTGCCCTCGTGATCTTCAACTGACATAGGTTCGTGACAACTGGTGATTTGGAAGCGCAGTGAGTATGTAAGGTGAAATGATGACAAGAGGAGCTGCGGGAAGGCAGAGCACCTTTACTTACGGTAATTCGAGGCTTATAGAATTTGTGCAGCTGGTGGTAGGAAAATCCAGCATGGGCAAAGATCATTGGCTGAAGGTTTAGGGTACTGAAATGCCTCATTAGCATAAGGAAGCATTTCAGGAATGGCCAAATGGGTTCTTATCAGGAGAAAGGAAGTTAGTCTAGTAATCTTAACTAAGGCAATGTGATACTCCTCAGGCAGAGTGTGAGGGTTTTATATTCCCCAATGAAGGAGTCCTCTATGTTTTGCAGAGCCCCAGAAGGCTTTGTCCTTAATTAGCAGAGCTCTCCCACATGTGGCCAGAATGTATTATATACAAGCATAAAATTGTCAAATAATAAATTTATTTTAAAAATCTTTTAAAAAATATATATTTTTGTTCCCATTCTGTAAAGATAAGTACCCAGATAAAAGTTATATAAAGGTACATTACCTAGAAATTGAGTAAATCTAATACTGATAACACCCAGTTTTGCTTTTACTTCCTGATGATTCACACAAGGCTGAGAAAGTGATATCAGCTATGCTTATGGCTATCAGTAATGATCAGGCCTTTCATTTAAGGTGGATTGGATAATTATCATTTTACATTTCTTCCTGTCCTTGAGATACTTGTGAATTTCTGAGTTCTTGCTTTCTTCTTCTAGAAAAAAGCCATTAAAATTAAAAGTAAAATAGCCAGTATGAATGGAAGCTTGTGGGGTTGACATGGCACAGTGTTAGTAACAGTAAATCTCAGATTACTCTACAGTTTCTACATTTTTAAATGCTATCAAAACAGTCTGAAGTGGTCAGGACAGAAAATATGTCTCTTTAAAGAATAGGCAAATTCTACCATAGATATTGGAAACATACCAAAGACAAATTACATATTTGACAAAAAGGAAAGGAATTTAATTCTTTGGACCCAGAAGGCTTCCTTTTATCCAGTTTTGCCTTTTTCCAGATGAGACAAATCAACAAAAACCAAATTAATATTGCTTAACAGGTGCCACTATTTCATTTTAACTAAGGTGATGTCAAATTGGAATGTAGAATGCAAGTATGTGTAGTGTGTGTGTGTGTGTGTGTGTGTGTGTGTGTGTGTGTGTGTGTGTGTGATTAGAATCTCTTTGTAAGTTAGCTTATGCTCTGTGGGTACTTGAAGAATTACCAATGAAGCCTCCAACAGGGTTTATTTATGTTTCTCCTTCCAAGGCTATGGATTTGGTAGTAAAGTTGCTATTGTTTAGAATTATTAGATGCATACATAATATCTAATGACCTGTGGAAGAACCTAACTTGTTTTCATGTATGACAGTGTTTCTATAGGTGGCAGTATAATTACAAATGTGTTATCCTGGCTCTGACAATGACTATCTCTGCATCCTTAGAAAGCTCCATAATTTCTTACTTGAACAATGGAGGTATATTATCCATGCTATGAAGACACATTAAATTCACAATGAACCTAATTTATGGTGTGTTTGAAACATTTGTTACATGCCACTCAGGAATGGTAAGCAGATATGTAAAAATGGACTTTCCTCTTTGTTATACTTTGTTAAGATCTATTAAAATGTAAAGAACATAAAGTTATAGCAAAGAAAACTTGGAATGACCTTCCACTAATCTAAGAAGATGGAAATGTCTTAGAGGAAGTTGTTTTTAAACTGGGACTCAAGTTTGCAGTAAGAGTTAAAAAGAGAGTTGCAGAGTGTCCAGATCAAAGGACGAACATCAGCTAAAACCATATGGAAATCTGAGGCAAAGTGTTTATAAATCAGGTATTAGTGCTTAGTCTGACAAGGACACACAGAAGTTATAGGATTATCAGCTTTCATAAAGATAAATGAATTCCAGCCACAGACATTTGATCCATAGAACTATAATATGGCTATAGATACTGAACATGACATCAAACTTTTATACACGTGAGAGCATCTTTGCTATTGTTGCATACATCCTTGTAGCAATGTGTATTTTGGCTGCAAACGTTTTAAGTTACTGTTGTGAGTCTTCACGTTAATATATTCCCTTCATTTTTGGCTTCTGTTCCAGATAACACTGCATGGTTAGTTGAGTTCTCTGGGGCTCTGGATCATAATGATGGAGACTTCCATCTTTTCTTTTTGCATCATTAGTTGCTTCTCTGGGGCTGTGAACAAAGCAGTGTGTAACATTTTATTTTATAGCTAAGTTCCTGTAATGTGTAGAAAAGTCTAGTCCTGATTTAACTAGCACTATTGAAGTGCAGATTGTCTGGTGAAGTATGCATGAAATACTTATTTTCTACTGTGTATATAAAATTAATAGTTAGCGCTGCTGTGGTAAAACAATGGGCATGCCCAAATTTGTGCATTAAAGCAAAGGACTTAGCCCTACCATGTTTATTTCATGCAATTCACTGTTATCTCTTTGAAAATTGGGCAAAAGTAATGGCACATCCTGAAAGAAGAATCTAGGTTTCATACCATGGCTAGTTCTCTAATCAAGAATCAAGGCTGTGAAGCGGGGAAGCTATTTATATACAACTGGAATCAGGGATAAGCTATTCTTTCAGCACAAAGGTACAGGACTCTTACATGCTTGACTTCCCCTTTCAGTCCACTGTCTCATTTAATAAAGATGTTACCAGACTTCACGATTATATCTAGAAAATGGATTGTCTTACATTTTGGATTGAGGACTCTTAATGACAGATAATTGCCCCATTAGCTCTATTATAAAACATTAATATTTTCACTTTGAAGAAACATTCTTAGAATATGTGAAAAATGCTGACTTTGCATTGTCGTATTTTGTGTCTATGAAAAAACTAGCATGTAGAAAAAATACTAATCTGGGGTAAAGATGATGCAAATCACTATCCATCTTCCTGGAAAAATAGCACAATGTATATGAATTGTTAGATGACTCCAAGATGTTATACATCTGAAGTTGACTTTGGCACTTCATGACATTTATTAGGCAATAATTTGCTTGTATCCAGTCTTGACATTTATAAAGTCCTTAACTGTTATTACTGCTTCTAGTTGCTATAGAAAATCTGGGTTCAGCAAATATTTGCTGTGACGAGCCAGGGATAATTATTTTATACTTTTTGATCAAAGGATGTGATTGAATATATTGAGTAGATATTTATATAATCATTTAATGTGCCACAATTAAAATTTTAAATTATTATTAATTAATAAGAAATATAAAAAACAGAAGACAAGTCAGATTTATCTCCAGCACAGCAGTTTGCTGATACCAAAGAGCAACTGAAATTGCAAGGCTACTATCTTATTCAATCAGTATATCTTGGTTAAATGAACAAATGTTGGGAAGAAGTCAAGTTATAAATGAGCTAGCCTTACAGAAGCTTTGCAATTTCATGAGGTCCCATTTGTTGATTCTTGATCTTAGAGCATAAGCCACTGGTGTTCTGTTCAGGAACTTTTCCCCTTAACCCAGGTGTTCGTTACTTTTCCCCACTTTCTTTTCTATTAGATTCAGTGTATCTGGCCTTATGTGGAGGTCTTTGATCCACTTGGACTTGAACTTTGTACAGGGAGATAGGAATGGATCAATTTGCATTCTTCTACATATAGACCGCCAGTTGAACCAGCACCATTTGTTGAAAATGCTGTCTTTTTTCCACTGGGTGGTTTTAGCTCCTTTGTTGAAAATCAAAGTTTCTGTAAGGCAAAGGACACTGTCAATAGGACAAAACGGCAACCAACAGATTGGGAAAAGATCTTAACCAATCCAACATCCAATAGAGGGCTAATATCCACTATATACAAAGAACTCAAGAAGTTAGACTCCAGAAAACCAAATAACCCTATCAAAAAATGGGGAATAGAGCTAAACAGAGAATTCTCAACTGAGGAAATTCGCAGGGCTGAGAAGCACCTAAAGAAATGTTCAACATCCTTAATCATCAGGGAAATGCAAATCAAAACAAGTCTGAGAATCCACCTCACACCAGTCAGAATGGCTAAGATCAAAAACTCATGTGACAGCAGATGCTGGCGAGGATGTGGAGAAAGAGGAACACTCCTCCACTGTTGGTGGGACTGCAAGCTGGTACAACCACTCTGGAAATCAGTTTGGCGGACTCT
>CM052705.1:5099003-5118498 GCA_028551405.1 Uromys caudimaculatus
CTCATGGGTTCGGGGCAGTACCTGGTGAGCTGTGGGGCGTGTCGGTAAATAAAATTTTTAATAAGTTCTCAGAGGTCCATTAACAAATAATACAAATAATTTCATTAGCAATAACATTATACAGTGTTTTTATTCGTTGTTGTGGCTTGGACATTGTTTCTCTGAATTGTTTCTCACCAATGTGTCAAGATTGAAAAGTGTACTTTAGGAAGCATGACTTCATGACAAATGGTTGATCAGGTCATGAACAAGTACCTTTGCAACAAATTAATATCGGTCTTTGGGAGTAGTTACAGAAGGGAAATTATAATATCTTCCTCACTCTCTGGCTGTATTCTGTCTCATCATTTGAACCCCTCCATAATCAGTTGGTTCAATTTCATTCTTCTGTTTGGTAAAGCAGGCATGGTGCCCACCTCCCAAAGGCAGCATCAGTACCAAGCTGTTTGGATCTTCTTGCTATCAGAATCCTGACCCAAATAAGCATCTTTATCTTTTAGGTCATCTATTATGCATTAAGAAGTTAAAGGAAAGACTAAAAGAGCTGAAGGAGTTTGCAACCCCATAAGAAGAATAACAATATCAACCAACCAGACACCCCCAAAGCTCTGAGGGGCTAAACCACCAACCAAAGAGTGCACACAAAGGGACCCAGGGCTGCAGCTGCATGTGTAGAAAAGGATTGTCTTGTCTGTCACTAATGCGAGGGGAGCCTCTTGGTCTTGGGGAGGCTCTGATGACACAGTGGAGGGGAATGCTAGGCGCTGAGGCAGGTGGGTGAGTAGGTGGGTGAGCACCATCATAGAAGCAGGGGAACATGGGAAGGGATAGGAGATTTGTGAATTGGAAACTGGGGAAGTGGATAACATTTGAAATGTAAATAAATAAAATAACCAATAAATAGAATAAAATGTTTAATGTATAATTACATATTCATTCTCTCACTAATATTATAATAATGATTAACAAAATACCATGACAAAATGCTATTCATTCGTTATTTTGTATAAATTATGTATTTTCCTACTAAAATATGAATTATATAACACAATGGAGATAAGATGGGACCAGTATAAGGGAACAATTTACAAACTCTGGTCACTTAGGCTGTTGCTTATTGAAAACATATGTGTTCTCTATTCCTCTTGCTTCATCCCTACGCTCAATCTCTAGATTTTGTTCTAAAAGATCATTTTAGGCCACAAGGCCTGGTTGTTTACAGAACCTAAGCCCCTTATGATTATATGAAGTTACAAAGAGCAGAGTTCAAGAGAGCTACACCAATGACAAGTGGGGAGATTGCTTCCCCAGCAATTCTTTTCCCCATCAGATGCCTTTGCTAAGGCCCCAGAATCAACTCAGATCTCAGACAGTCTGTACAAGCAAAGCCACACGTGCTTCGGAATCAGTGTGTCTCCCTGGTGTTACTGAGGAAAACCTAGCTAAGTGCTCAAGCTTCAAAAGCTGCCAGGTAATCTTAGTTACTAATCTTGGAAGCTCTATATCTAGAGACTAGCATACTAAAGAAAACCAGTAAAAGTTGCTTGTCTATTCAGTGAATGAGCAGCCTGGTCACCACTTCAGCCAAAATCTAATGGTAATGGAGGATACTTGCCTGTCCTTTAGTCCATGACAAAGATCCTGCCAATTGATATTAGAGTTCAGAGTTCATAATAACTTACTAGTGATAACATTTCTGAAAGATTGATTATAATAGGCATCTTTTTCTTCTATTGCATCTGCTCTTATTTGCTGTCTTAATGCTTAGGTTAGATGCTGCTCAGCTCCCCTATAGACATGTCAGTGTGTTACGCAAGACTGGTATTCAAGGTTACCATGTCTAGAGCCTGCTGGAGCTGATAAGTTGTTTCCTTAATGACACCTCTGTGCTTCAAGAGTAACTCAAGCATCCCCAGGCTCTTCCTCACCCTTAAAGCAAGGATCAGATCAAACCAGGAGGACAAGACATTTAGATTGAACCATAATTCCATCTGTAAGAGTTACTCAGAATGCCTTAAGATTTAAGAAGCAAAATACCATTTACAACCACAACAGTGGACAGTACAATCCGACAAGGCTAGCATACTGAAGAAAACCAGTAAAAGTTGCTCGTCTATTCAGTGAATGAGCAGCCTGGTCACCACTTCAGCCAAAATCTAATGGTAATGGAGGATACTTGCCTGTCCTTTATTCCATGACAAAGATCCTGCCAATTGATATTAGAATGGGAGTAGTATGTTAGATTAGTCACACACAGGTGTTGATCAACTTCTGTTCACTTCTACTGTACTTCTCATATTTATTATTAACTGTGGAACATAAGATAAAATATACAGAAAGCTTGAGTGGGTAAAAAAGAATTATAAAAAAGATGTTTAGTTCAATTTATGGGATCTTTCACTTCATAAATTTTATTTTAAGATGTAAGAAGAAAGTTCATTAAGCATATGAATTATTAAAAATCTGTGCTTCTCCTCTCCACCCCCTGTTTCCACGAGGATGAGGAGGTATGGGATGTGGGACACTTGGAGGGTGGACGCAGGGGGGGATAAAATCTGGAGTGTAAAAAAAATAAACAAATAAAACAATCTGTGCATCACTAAGTTCTAAAATAAATACACCAGATCAATTCTTACATAGGCAAAACCATGAAATAACTAACTTGTCAATACACTTAAATTTAAAAACTTGTTCCTAACGTAAGATCCAGTGAAATAATTTCTATAAGGCAAATTGATTAATAGCATTAAATTTAGGTGACACTTCCAAATTGTTAATTATAATTTGACTAATAATTTTGAAAAGATGATTGAAATTTATTTAACACTTTAGAAATAGTTCTAAAATACAAAATGTTAAAATATTATAATTTGATACTATTTGGCTTGTGACTATTTTTATTTAAGAAAATAAAAAGATACATGACAGTAATTTTATTATTTGTTTTTAGGAAATTGAAAAAATCATCAAATTATCTGACTTGATCCTATTCCCTCAAAATAACTTTCTGTACAACCGACACTATGGCTTTATAGGCTATACTGACAGGAAGATTCCAGATGGTCCCCACAGTATCTTGGGTCCAATGGTCTTAGATGTGCATAATTATTTAAAGAATTAAGCAATACTCGGACTGGATTTAAAGTATCTAAACATCCAAGGCTGCTATTGTCATGACAAAATGCTGCCCCATTATTAAGATTTGAGATTAGCATTTCTAATGAGAGATTATGCAGCAATGCTAGAAAAAAAGAAGTTATATTCAAAAATGTCATAGAATGTTTAAAAGCATATTGCAATGAATAATTGCTAAGTAGAGTCTGAACAGTGCAGACTCGATAGCACTACCAAATTAGTTAACTTTGTTAGCCTCCAAATATTACGATGCAAAAAAATACATATTTTAGTCACCAGAACAAGAATAGAGAAAGTTACATAATAGAGCACAGGTACAATTATAAAGTTGATGCACATAGGTATAAACTCATTATCCCATTGTGCTTAATTCCTAAATTCTGATTAGAAATAATTTAAGTAGAAATCAAGATGATAAGCAGAGCTCCAAATACTTTAATACTTAATACTTTAATACAATGTCCCATATACTTTAAATATTTAAACCAAATAGTTTAAATATTTACTTTAAAACTATGTTTCAGTTGGAACTTAGGTGACAGTTTATTAGTATGTCCATTTAACAGAACAATAGCATATGTTCTAGCCTGGGGCTTATAACCTAGCCAGCTGTGAGTTTTTGGTGTGCTATCTCTTCTACTCTGCCCTTCTATCCCTACCATATTTAAAACTTCTTGCTCTATTATATTCTTGTATGGGTGATGGAGGAAGAGGAGCAGATTATCTGAATCATCAGGTTTCACTGGGAGCCGATGAATAAAAGACAGAATGAGTAGTAATCCTGGACACCAGGCTTTGGTAGTGATAACTGAAACAAAAGGAGGAATCCTAGCAAGGGCTATGCAAAAGCTTTCAGTTGGATCTCTACATGCCTTAATTTGATGTATTCCCTTGGGTGCCTAAAGTCAGCACTTTAACCTAGGATAGAAAACTCCAAATCCATCATGAAAGTCAAAGAAGGAAGCTAAAACTCAAGAAAAGCGACTCAGTGTACATCTGATGTTTTACCAACACCATACAATCATGTAGAAGAAAGAAGAAAGCTAAGCCAGCCAGGATATCCTTGGATAATAACATACTGGTCTTGGTATTAAGCATTTTTCCATCCATGTATATATTTCTGCTGTTTACAAGGTAAAAGTCTAAGGTATAAAGTATAAGCATATTCCATTCTTCTTTATTTAGTAAATTTATCTATAAAAATACTACTTAAAAGTCTTTGTACAGAAATTTAGTGATGATTTAACTAAATACAGCACACTTCATGAAACCCAGTAGATATCAATAGTCATTTTTTTATTATCTTGGCTCTTGGAGCTGCCAATATCAACGTGAAGATATTGCATCCACCTTTATATGCAGCACTTACCACCTATTATCATTATTAGTACAAAAATAAAAGGGGACCATGTTATTACTTCCTAGGTTCCCAAATTTCAGTGACAATTTCATAATATTCCCCAAGAGTATTTCCCATGCAATACTGCCATTAAAATTTGCTTGTAGCTGGACATGTCATTTCGACCCTTATGATTCAGAGAAATGTGTAAGAACATTTGACTAGCATCAGTTTGCACAGACTAATTGATTCACTCCCATGTATGATGTCACGTGTCTTCCTGGCCTTGGTATGCCTGTCTCCAAACTACACATCAAGCATAGTTAGTGTGAAACACTCAGATGTGTATGAGAGGGTCACAGCTCATCAATGCTACCCTTAAGCAACATTGTATTTCCACAGAGGGGTAGGAGTTTCTTCCTTGTACAACATTTCTAATAGTTTGGGCTGTACATTCTCCCCTGCAGGAGCTCCTGTTTCAACCTGAACATTCTGATGAATGGCAAGAATGACAAATGTCCATTAATTTTTCAGAAGTGCTTTTTATGCGGAATTCCATTTCCAAATAATAAATGGTGTTTTTGACAAGTGAGTGTTTGTTTTCATTCCAGATCAGAGAATGAGAAAGAAAATAACTTTCTAAACCATGAGCAATGAGAGTAGATGTCAGCAAATGGCCCACAACACTGACAATCCTCAAACTAGTTGTCACTCAGATTCCCCCATCCTTGGAGATTTCACCACTCAGGAAGATGAGCTACCAATGCCCAAGTTGCTAAGAAATCACATTCAAATCGTTTTTATTGGCCTTTGGGTATACTTTGGTTTGGTGACAAGTTGTTTCCTCATTTTAATTATTTTGTATTAGAGCATTGCAGTGTAATATGTTCAGGCAAATGTCCATTTGCAACATAACTGAAAACATATTTTTTATTTCCCTTATGTAAAGATTACGCTTTAACTTTTAGTGTTATAATATTGCCACTGATTGCCTTATAAATTAAATTGTACAACTGTGTGTATTTCAAAATTTAGTGAACATATGTATAAACATTATCCATGTGAAAATTAGTACAATGAAATCTATCTTATACTGTGTTATTTACTTTTCTCATTGCCATGACAAAGTATCCAACAAGAAAGGATCTAAGGAATTAAGAACTTATTTTGATTCGCATTGTAAGGGTGTCTTCTATGATGGTGATGTAGGGACAGTGGCAGGAGCTTGAGGTACCTGGTCATACCACATGTGCAAGCCAACAGTGAGTTCTGGTGTTTAGACCTCATCCTCCTTTTATTCAGTCTAAAACCATGAGGCAGTGATACCCACATTCAAGGTGTACCTTCCTTCACTCAAACCTACTGAAAAGACCATCACAAATGCATGTAGATGCATCTCCTAGATGAACCAAAGTCCAGTCAAGTTGAAAATGAAGATTAATCATCAAATTTCCCAATTATACATGCATTGAATATTTACTATATTCAATTCTTCCCTCCTTACTAAGATACCATATTTAAAAAATCACAAAGGAATTAATTTAAAAGATGGACCTTAGGAAGCTGAGAGTAAATTCTAGCTGTACAGCTGACTAGCTTGTGACTTGCAGCAGACTCCTAATGTTGGCAGCCCTAAAATATCTCATATTTAAAGTGAAATTGCACCAAAAATGCTCTTTTGGTAGCTTTTTTCTAGTAACTATATAAAACACAAAGATTTTGAAAGGTGCTTTGGGATAGTTTCCCTACCAGTACTTTTGAAATATTGGACACATGTGCTCCATCTTCAGGTTTCCTGGTACAGGAAATCTGGATCGAGTGTTACTGACACATACAGTAAGTTAAGCACCTGTCTTGTATACCTCACAAGAGAGCTTGTACCAGCGTTGTGAAACTGTGTGCTGGTTCATTTTTAGCAGCAACCTTACTGTGAGAAAGTATAAGCTATAGAAAGCAAGGTAATTGGTGATGTGGTTAGTGACCATCTGCCTGGAGCTCCTTATCCTAATGTAAACTGGGAGATAATTGGGCCTGTGAGGTGGTTTGCATGACCTCCTTAGTGTCTGCTTTTCCTTGTTGTGAAATCTATGCTTATCCAAATTCTTTAAGGGAATTGTATTGTGAAAGAAGGGTCCTACTCCAAAGGAACTCATTATTGAAAATAAAATGAGCTCTAGTGTATCTAAACAAGTTTCAGGGCAAATTATCATCTTTATTGATGCTCTTCTAGGTGCTGAATTTTGAAGACTTATTACAAGGCCTTCTACACCACTTACTTTAACCAATCTGGGCATTTATTTAGGAATAATAATTCCCAATACCCGCATTGTAGACATATATGCAGACCCACATACAGTGATTCTTGTCACCTAAAATTGTCTAAACAATTTTAAATACCTAATAATATACTCTTCATGATTTCAACTTTCAAAACAGAAGTCCCAAATCTGTATGAAACATAATTTAACTAAAGTATTTTGAAATCTTGGAATTTTAGAAATATGAGCTACTGACTGTAAGGACCTTTATTGCCAGTAATATACAGTACCCACCTCCAGTGCTTACTTTGTTTCCCCTTCAGAGTGGGATTCACGCATTCTTCCTGGGGACCTCCTTATTACAGTTTCCTCGGGTCTGTGGATTGTAGCATGGTGATTCTGTAATTTATACCTAATATCCACTTTAAGTGAGTATATACCATACGTGCCTTTCTGGATCTAGGTTATCACACTCAGGATGATATTTTCTATTTCATCCATTTGCCTGCAAAATCCATAGTACCCTTGTACTTAAGGTCTAAGTAGTGTTCCATTGTGTAATTGAACCACATTTTCTTTACCCATTCTTCAGTTAAGGGACACCTAGGTTATTTCCAGCTTCTGGCCACTATGAATACAGCTGGTATGAACATAGTTGAGTAAATGTCACTGTAGTATAGTGGGGCAACTTTGGAGTCTATGTCCAGGACTGGTATAGCTGTGTCCTGGGTACTATTCCCAAGTCTGAGAAACCTCCACACGGATCTCCAGAGTGTTTGTACCAGTTTACAATCCTGCCAGCAACAGAGGAGTGTTCACTTTGCTCCCCATCCTAGCCAGCATGTGCCATCAATTGAGTTTTTGATCTTAGATATTGAGTATTAGGTGGAAGCTCAGATTTGTTTTGATTTGCATTTCCCTAATAATCAAGAACGTTGAACATTTCTTTAAGTGATTCTGGGCCATTTGAGATTTCTCTGTTGAGAATTCTCTATTTAGCTCTATATCCCATTTTTCAATTGGGTTAATTAATATATTGATATCTAGTTTCTTGAGTTCTTTATGTATTTTGAATATAATTAGTCCTCTGTCAGATGTATGGTTGGTGAAGGCCTTTTCTCATTTTGTAGGCTGATGTTTTGTCCTATTGATGGTGTCCTTAGCCTTAATAAAGATTTTCAGTTTAATGAGGTTCCATTTATTAAATTTTGTTCTGAGCATTTGAGCTATTGGTGTTCTGTTCAGGAATTTGTTTCCTGTGCAATTGAGTTCAAGGCAGTTCCCAACTTTCTCTTCTACTAGATTAAGTGTCCCCAGTTTTATGTTGAGGCATTTGATCCATCTGGACTTGATTGCTGTGCAGAGTGATAGATATAGGTCTATTTAGATTCTTCTATATTCACAGATCCAGTTAGACCAGCACCATTTGTTAAGGATGCCTTCCTCTTTTCATTGAATTGTTTTGGCTTCTTTGTCATATATCAAGCATCCATAGGTGTCTGGGTTTACTTCCGGGACTTCGATTCTATTCCATTAATTAACCTGTTTATGTTTATGCCAATCCCATGGGGTTTTATTTCTATCTCTGTAGTAGAGCTTGAAATCAGAAATGGTGATATCTCCAGAAGTTCTTTTATTGTATAAGCTTGTTTCGGCTATCTTGAGCTTTTGTGTTTTTACATATGAAGTTGAGAATTGTTCTTTCATGGTCAGCAAATAATTGTGTTGTAATTCTAATGGGAATAACAGTGAATTCCCATTAGATTCCTTTTGATAAGATGACCATTTTGACAATTTAATCCTTCTGATCCATGAGCATGGGAGGTATTTCCACCTTTTGATATCTTCCTCAATTTTTTCTGAAGACTTGAAGTTCTTGTCATATAGGTGCAACAGGATATTTTATTTTATTAGTGGCTATTATAAAAGGTGGTTTTTTTTCCTATTTTACTAATTTCGTTCTCAGTTTGTTTATTGTGTATATGAAGGAGGGCTACTGGTTTCTTCGAGTTAATTTTCTATCCAGGAGCATTGCTGAAGGAGTTTAACAGACATGGGATTCTCTGGTAGACTTTTTTGGAGTCACTTATGTTTACTATCGTATCATCTATGAATGGTGATACTTTGATTTCATCTCTTCCAATTCGTATCCTTTTGATCTCCTTCAGTTGTCTTATACTCTACCTAGAAGTTCAAATGCTATATAGAATAGATAGATTGTGTGTGTGTGTGTGTGTGTGTGTGTGTGTGTATGTGTGTGTTTCCTAATTTTTTCTGATATCGAATTATTTATTTCCTGTGGTTCTTTTGGGGGGGTGGAGTTAACCTTGGTTTGGAGTTTTTCTTCTAGCATTTTCTGTAGTGTTCTCTTTGTGGATAGAAATTGTTTAAATTTGGCTTTGTGTTGGAATATCTTGTTTTTTCCATATATGGTTATTGAGAGTTTTGCTGGGTATAGTATTCTAGGTTGGTGTCTCATTTCTTAGAGGTTACAAGACATCTGTCCAAGCCTTTCAAGCTTTTAGAGTCTCTGTTGAGAAGTAGGGTGTAATTCTGGTAAGTATGCCTTTGTATGTTACTTGGCCTTTTCCCCTTGTAACTTTTAATATTCTTTTTGTTGTTGTTGTTCTGTAGATTTAGTGTTTGATGGTTATATATAGTGATATATAGTTAGTTAGTTAGTTAGTTAGTTAGTTAGTTAGTTAGTTAGTTAGTTATATGGTGGGAGAATTTTCTTTTCTAGTCCAATCTAATTGGTGTTCTGTAAACTTCTTGTATACTTATAGTATCACATTCATTAGGTTGGAATTTCTTGTATATGGTTTTGTTGAAAATGTTTTCTGGTACTTGAAGCTGAGAATCTTTATTTTCCTCTATTCTTATTATTCTTAGGTTAGATATTTTCATTTCCTAGATTTCTTGGATGTTTTGTCTCAGGAATTTTTTATATTATTTTTTGATGTATCAATTTATTCTATTGTATCTTCTGTGCCCAAGATTCTCTCTTCCATCTCTTGTATGCTGTTGGTAATGTTTTTGGCTGTCAGTGCTGTTCTCTTCCCTTCATTTTCCATCTCAGGATACCCTTAGATTGTGTTTTCTTTATGCTTCTATTTCCATTTTCAGGTCTTGAACAGTTTTATTCATTTCCTTCACATGTTTAATTGTATTTTCCTGTATTTCCTCTTTAAAGACCTCTATGATCTTCATAAGATTGAATTTAAGGTCATTTTCAAGTGCTTTGGTTGTGTTAGGATATCCAGGGCTTGCAGTTGTAGGATAGCTATGCTCTGAAGGTACTATATTGCCTTGATTTTTGTTGATTGTGTTCTTAAGCAGACCTTTTACCATCTGGTTATCTCTTGATGTTCCTGGTGTAGCAGGTATTGTGAAGGGCTGCCTAACTTGAATATTCTTACTGCAACAGGTCTCTAGTGTGCAGCCATGAGCTGGACAAAGGAACTCAGTGAACAGTTCAAGTCTCCCAGCAGCTGAGTATTCTCCTGGAGACATGGCAGGTAGGGGGTTGGACGCAGGAAGAAGGGATATAACCTGTTGTTTCTGTTTCAGCAGGTGGCTAAAAGCAGGCTGAGAGGTGGCTGGACAATGGAGCTCTGGGGGACAGCATGATGCTCAGGGCTTTGAAATTGTATCCTTGCTCTCAACATTTCAGAATAGGATCTGTTTAAGGGGCATAAGAAAAATCTAAACACAATGCTATCTAAGTAGAGCAGGATTGCTAAATACTGACTGAGTATTTAGAGAAGACTCATTATAAGAACCTAGCAAACTTAGAGCCAAGACTAGAAACTACATGCCTGGACAAAACCCCACCCGGCTGCATTCTTTCCCCTAAGAAACGGGTGACCTTGGCCTGGCCCCAGGGCCAGAGGCACAATGTTTCAGGAACCATAAAAATGTTTGTGCAACTGCCTTGTGACTAACTTAGAACATTCTGTACTTCCCCATAACGCAAATTCTTTCTGTTCCCCACCCCTTGCTTTGTGGTTTCTTCCTTTAAATACCCCTGACTTCAGCTGCTCGGGGTCAAACTCCTCTGCCCCTGGGTGGGTTACGAGCTCGACCCCAGTACACTAGTCCCCCAATAAACCTCGTGTGATTGCAGAAAAAAAAAATAATTCATTTAAACAGAAAGATAGCTACTTAGAACCTTTAATATGATTGCAAAGGACCCAGGCTTGATTCCCAGCACCCAAATTGTGATGTGATACTGGATCACAGTCATTAGTGACTTCAGTTTTAGAAGATCTGATATTCTATTCTGGCCCCCCACAAATACATGTCACATACATGGTAGGTTGACACTCATACATATAAAATAAAATAAATCTAAAATTATTTTTGAAAAGAAGTAATTCAAATAAAGGATTTTGACTGGTAGGCTCACAATTAACAATAATTTCTAAATAATATATAATGGAATGAATATCACTCATTTAAGAGTTGTGTTAAGAAGCTGTGTACATTTGAAAATATAAGTGATACTTATTTTTAACATAATAGCTACAAAGTAAAAAGTGTAAAGTGTTTGTTTTATAAAGTCATTACAAAAAAGTTAAACAAAATATGAATCTTTCAGAAAATCCAAGTGCATTTTATATATAATCTCAAATAAAATAAAAATAAAAGAAATAAGTTTTTAAAATTACTCGTGGTACTGAGAATATGGCTCAGTGAATGAATCACTTTCTAAGCAACCACAAGGACACGAGTTTGAATCCACAAAACCAACCTAAAAGCTAAAAGGGCTTGGTAACCTCCTTACAATCCCAGAACACAGGAAGCTGGAGACTAAAGCTCCTGGACAAGTAGGCTAGCTTGACTAGCTGTGGGATCAGCAAGAGACCCTACCTCTATAAATAAAGTGGAAAGTTGTTGAGGAAAAGACCAAACATCAATTTCTGGCCTCCACATACATGTGTTCACATGTGTAAGTGCACAAACACATGTCTGTGCGCAAACTCACGGAAACACACGTACACACAGTAAAAATGACTCCAAATCACTGAAGTGCCTATCGAAAATTTGGGACATTTACCACACTGGTGTTTTTTATTTATATCATTAGAAGATGTTGGGGAAACACAGCCAATGGGGGTTATTTCTGTGAGCATGTACTACATATGTCCCTTAGCTACTGTAGGCACAGCTCATAAAAATCATTTTTTATTGTTAATTCATCACTTTAATTTCTAACGTGATTAGCCCATATGTAATGAAAATAATTAATTGTTCTATTTTAATAATAATGAACTTTTTTCTTTTGAACCTCATCATATTGGTCATGGGCATTAATGTGCCAGAAATCAGATAAATAAGCTAAATGGCAGGCATCCTTGTAGAATTTTTTAGCTTATAAAAAAATTCGTTGTAGCATATAAGTAAACTTACTTTATACAGAAAGAGTGTCTTCCAGCTGCTGAATGTTTCTCCTCTCATATGCTAGGATCACATTTTGGACTATAATTAACGTCATTCTTATTTTCATGTGCTGTGATTAATAGTAACATTTTCATGGAAGAAGAAAGAATGAGAAGAAAGAAGAGGTAACTGTCAAAGCTAAACGTGAACTCCACCCACAAAGACTGCTCAGAACTTCTTAATTTAGAGAAGGGGCAGAAGACTATTTGATTACCAAGTTCAAGAATGAGAGCTATTTTATGTACTGGTGAGTTAATTCCATGGGTAAAGGCACCTGCTGCCAAGCCTGACGACATCTGTTCAATTCGTGTGTCCCACACAGAGGAAAGAGAGAACTGACTCCTACAAGTTGTCTTCTGACCTCCACAAAACCAGGGTCTGAGAAGCACCTCTTCAACTTCCAAAACACATAGCACAAAAATATGTTTAAAAGAGTTAAAAATACGCTTTTAAATATTTAATCCAAAATATTGTGATTCGGTTGAAACATACAGTTTGTAGGTAGAAAATGAGTTGAACTCTGGGTATTATGTAATAATTTCTATAATAATTTTAGAGATTCTTTTCTTTAAACAAAAATCACTAAAAAAATGAGAAACTTACCACATGGGATTTGTTTTATTCCATCGGAACAAATGCAACTAACTAGTTTACCAAAGCATGATTAATGAGAATTAAACTTAGTAAAGGTAGCTCTGGTTCCTAAGATATCAGAAGCCTCAACTCTGAAAACTATTCCTTCTTGAAGACACTCTCATAGAATCAGAAGGTGTTGTACAATCTGCCAACAGAGGAAAGCAATCAATAGTCCTTCCCAGTTGTAAAGCTGTGCTGTCTGGATATGATTAAGTTTAATATTATTTATCTTTGGAGGAAGGAAGAGGCAAATTAAAAAGGAAAACAGGTTTATTACTTCAACATAATTAATCTTCAGCTTGGTAAAAGATCTTTGACACTATCTTCTTAAATGCCCTTTTCCTGCTATTCAAGGGATTAAGTTTGTTCATGGTTCAAGTCCTATATTAAAAGTGATTGTTTTACCAACCCACAATCAAAATTTCTGACCCAGAAGTGTTTCTGTCTAAAAGAAATGCAGGGACAAAAATGGAGAAGAGACTGAGGAAAAGGTGGTCCAGTGGCTGGCCCAATTATGCATCCACCTCATGGGGAGACACCAAGTAAGGCCTGACACCATCATGTGCTTACAGACAGGAGCTTAGCGTGGCTGTCCTCTGAGAGGCACAACCAGCAGCTGACTGAGACAGAAACAGATACTTACACCCAACCACAGGACTGAAGTTAGGGACCCCTACTAATTGAATTAGGAGAACACCAGAAGAAGCAGAAGAGGGTGACTCCATAGGAAGATCAGCAGTCCCAATTAACCCAGAGTTCTGAGGGCTCCCAGACACTGAGACATCAACCAGGCAGCATACACAGGTTAGTCCTAGGCCCCCAACACATACATAGCACAGGACTGCCTGGTCTGGCCTCAGTGGGATAAGATGTGTCTAATCCACCAGAGACTTGAAGCCACAGGGAAGTGGGAGGCCTGGTGGGGGGAGCATCCTTTCAGAAACAGGGGGAGGAGAAATGGGATGAGGAACTGTGGGAGGACTGGAAGGGGGACAGCTGGATTGTAAATAAATTTTTAAAAAAGTGATTGTTTTACTCATTTTTATAATAGCCAGAAGCTGGAAACAACGCAGATGTCCCTCAACAGAGGAATGGATACAGAAAATGTGGTACATTTACACAATGGAATACTACTCAGCTATTAAAAACAATGACCTCATGAAATTCGCAGGCAAATGGATGGAACTTGAAAATATCATTCTGAGTGAGGTAACTCAGTCACAAAAGAACGAACATGGTATGTACTCACTAATAATTGAATATTAGCCCAAAAGTTCGGAATACCTAAGATTTAATTCACAGCAACCATTGGACTTAGCATGGGGCCCCAGATGGAGGAGTTGGAGAAGGGACTGAAGGAGCTGAGGGAGTTTGCAGCCCCATGGAGGGAGCAACAATGTCAACTGGCCTGACCCCCTGGTGCTCCTGGAGACTGGACCACCAACCAAAGCATACATATGGAGGGATCCATGGTTCGGATCACATATGTGGCAGAGGAGCCCCTTGTTGGCCATCAGGGGGAGGAGAGGCCCTTGGGCCTGGGGGTGTTAGATGCCCCAGTGTAGAGGAATGCCAAGGTGGGAAGATAGGAGTGGGTGGGTGGGAGGGGGAGCACCCTCATAGAGACAGGAGAGGGGGGAGGGGATAGGAGGTTTCTAAAAGGGAGACTGGAAAGAGGAAACATTTGAAATGTAAATAAAGTATCAAAAAAGTGGTTGTTTTAACTTCCAAGTCTGTGGTTGCTTTCTTATTAGGAGTCATACTTATTTGTTTCATAGTATTTTCCTGAAATATATAAGAATGTTGATGACTAAAACTTATGACACTTAGTTATCATTTATTTGTCCAAGACAGAATCTCATTCTTTAACTCAAAATTATTTATGGAGTAGCTGCTACTTACAAGGTATTCTGTCAGGACTTAGGGTGATGTATTAGACAAGTTAAATATAAGTCACTGACAAACCCTCTTGGTGGGAGATAAACCATGAGCAAAGAAAAAGTAATTTATAATGTCAATAAACTAGAGGCAATGTGGGTAACTGAAATCACAAATAAATATTAAAATATAGTGGTTAATGTTTAAACAAGATGCCTTGGAGTTTCAAAGAACTCCCCTCAAGCCTGGTGTGGTGACTCATGCTTGTAGGCAGTAGACAGGAAGCCTGAGAGTTCAATATTAACTTTGTCTACCCAGCAAGTTTTAATCCAGACTGGAATGGAAAGTGTTTTAGCCTACTTTCTATTGCTGTCTGACAAGAACAAGTTTGAAAGCAACTTGGAAGTGAAGGGACTTATTTCAGATAATAGTTGTAATCCATCATGAGGAGAGGTCAATGCAGGATTTCAAGGCAGGAACCTGGTTACAGGAACTGAAGTTGAAACCATGGAGAAATGCAGCTGCTTATCAGCTTGTTCCTCCTGACTTGGGCAGTTGTCTTTCTTTTACAACCTAGGGTCATCTGCTCTGTGGACTAGGCCCTTCTACATTAATCACTAACCAAGAAAATACTCTATGACCTACATATAGGACAAACTGGTGGGAACATTTTCTCAACTGAACTTCACTCTTCTCAGATGACTCAAGTTATCAAAACTAATGAACATAGGGTCACAGATGGTTCATGGGCTGAAAATAAGAGACTATGTGCTCAGCAATAAATAGGAAATCTATTCCAACCTTGTCTCTAGTAAGGCTCAGGGAACATTGAAGAAGAGCAACTGAAACAATGTAAGAGCCAAAGAATGGTAGGAGTGCTGTGCAATGCTGTCTTGTGAACAGAATATGGCTACTGCAATAATGAGAGCACAGAACCTGTGTTTTCCTGTACGAGCTCTACAGAAGGTCAATCCAGCAAATCCTGACATATGTGGGGTAGATAAGCTTCCTATCTCACCTCTTACTGAGGAGGTAGGATAGTATATAGTTGCCGAAGAAATATGAAATTTTTTTAAAATGTCAAGGACATAGCCACTGGTAGGTTGACCATGCTCCAGGTGATATCCCCAAACCTGTACACATAAGGACATCCCTAACTAGATGTAGGGAGTTATCAAAAGAAACAAAAATTTGAGGAGGGAATTACATTCGGAGTGGGAGAGGTAGAAGAGGAAAATTAATGTTAGGTATACTCACATTTCATTCTACATATGTATTCTCCACAAAATAACGTTTTAAAAAAAGAAAGATTTTATCTCAATGTTTTTGCCAGTGAAAAAGAAGTAGAAGCAATAAATTTTCTTCATAGAATAAATGTAGTTTATTTTGTTAGAAAAGTGATCATATAGGACTGAGGCAACCTACACAAAGAACAATAAAATAAAGGCAAATAAGAAATGCTGAGAGCAGGAGAAATAGTCTCCAATCCCAAATGGTTAGTCCTGAAAATATACATACCAGTAACATTACACATACTAAGTGGAATTCCTATATTTGGAAATATATTTTGTATATACGTATCTATATATGTGCATACACACACATGCGTTACTTAAAAAAACAGAGGCCATGAATTTGAAAGACCAAAAGAAGAGGTATACAGAGGAGATTTGAATAGGAAAGGGAAGAAAGTTGTAATTATATTAGAATCTCAAAAACAAAACAGTAAATTTAAAAATATGTGATCATTGTTAACATCTCTAATAATGCAAAGCAACATCTCATAAATCCTGCTATGATACACTACTAGGGTCCATCACTTCTGCTGTGCCCTGGCCACAGTGTGCATCCTCAGTTTAACTCTAAACATCCAGCCCTACCAGGTATAGAGCGCCCTACAGAAGAACTGATTAACACATCGAAGTTGTCAAGGAAATCTTGAAGAACCATCAAAGGCTGAGAAACTGTCAAACTTAAGGATGCTAATGATATAGGACAGTCATCTGCACTGTGGAATGCTGGGCTAGATATTTGTATTGGTTTTAAAAAACTGAAGAACTCAAGGGGCAAACTTGTGATTTTCTAGTTTTAGAATTGTTCAAAGATTACATGTGCAACTCTAACAAGGTGACGTTTATAGAATGTTTCTTAAATATTTTCTGAAGCGAACAAGATTGCATCTCTCTCTTACACACTTTCATTCCCAGCACGGGCTTGCATACATTCTACTCCACAAAATTACTTGAGGAAAAAACAGATTGACCTTAGTTCCAGTAATATGATTGCAGAAGGAGTAGCTGACCATTTCCCAGTTTAGATTGCTTTTCTATTCTTACTCCTTTGACAATAGTTTTCGTATCTACCCTACAGGAAAAGAAAAGGAGGAACTTGTGTATTCATGTATGAACCTTTTCTCTCTCCAAGCTCTTGAATTTGGTTACCTCGTGAAGAAATTTCTCCAAATACCATCTCCATTGGATGTCCGCCATGTTGGCATTGTTACCTGCTAAGTGTCTTTGATTAAAGATTTGATGGTAGTTAACCAGTTTACTCAAGTGCATTGCAGTGTTTCCAGAGTCTTTCCTGCAGTGTACAGCTTGTTCAAAACGGATAAAAGGGAAGTCAAATCTTTCTGTTGGTGGCCTATGGTTCCACCATATTATACACTGCTATTTCTTCTTTCTGAAAATACAATGTAGCATAAAGTGAAAATAAAATGTAGGCCAGTAATCTGTAAATCACTCACATTGCCACTGTTGGTTCAATATTAGTCAAACCAAGTGATTCTCTTCTGTTTCTCCCTTCAATAGACAATTCTTCAGCTGAATTCAGAACACTATTCATCATTGAAGACTAAGGGATCTCATTGGCCAGTAGTTCTCACTTGCAGGTCACGACCCCTGTGCAGGTCGAAAAACCCTTTCCAGCTCAAAACAGTAGCAATATTACAGTTATGAAGTAACAACAAAAATAATTTTATGGTTGGGGGTCACTACAACATGAGGCACTGTATTAAAGGATCCTGGCATTAGGAAGGCAGAAAATTGAGTAGAAGTCAGGTTGAATTCATCATTTTTCCCTGAGTTTTGGTAATTGGAGATGCTTTCTTGCCTTATCATGTTCTTGTATGCAATCTACAAAGTGATAGAAATAGTTAATGCATTAACACTATGAAGCCCTCAGCTATTCAGTAGAATATAATTAGAGAATTTTAATAGTAAGTTTTTAGAGATAAGATTGTACCTGATATTTATATTTAATAGAGATTAAAAGTTCTTTCTGCTTATTAAAAACAGTTGGAAACTATAGCTATCATTTCAACATGTCATTTCAATTTTAGCTACTATACATGCAAAATCTCGTTTTAAGTGTCTGCATCCACCTGAAAATTGTATTCTTAAATTTAACCAATTAAATACATTAATTAAAATCATCCTTAGTTTTCTTCATCAACTCCATTTTTTCATTTTTAAATTGTTATTATGGGCCAAAGATGTCATGACATTTTCACTTAAGTAAAATTTGTATTTTTAGCTCATCATTAACAGTTACAAAAAAGTTTAAGCTGTTATTTTATTAAATGTTCCTAGCATAATTACAAAAATAATAAACAGATATAATTTTATTATTTTTAAAAATATTATTGATAAAATTATACTTATGATATTTATCACTAATATTTTTTCAAATATATGTTATTAATATAGTTGATTCAAAAAATATGCATGATTTAATACACTATCTAGTTGGTTGCTAGATAATTGGCAGTTGGTTGTTGATTGGCTGTATACAAAATTATAATATATGAAATTAATCACTTTCATCCTCAATCATCTATTCCAGCAATATATTAAATTATATTCACACTTCAAGTGACAAATTAAATTTCTGAATGAGAAGCAGAATAAAACTTTCAAGCCATTGCATAGAGAATGTTTGATCACTCTTGAAATAGATGATTGGTTATCTCATTTATTTATTTATTTATTTATTTATTTATTTTCTAATTTTTATTTTATTTTTTGATACTTTATTTACATTTCCAATGTTTCCCCCTTTCTAGGTCTCCTCTTTGGAAACCCCCATCTCCTACCCCTCCCCACCTCTATGAGGGTATTCCACCTCCCACCCACCCGCCCACCCACTCCCATATTCCCACCTTGACATTCCCCTTTACTGGGGCCTCTAACACCCTCAGGCCCAAGGGCTTCTCCTCCCCCTGATGGCCAACAAGGCCCTCCTCTGCCACATATGTGGTCTGAACCATGGGTCCCTCGATGTGTATTCTTTGGTTGGTAGGTTGGTGGTCAAGCCTCCAGGAGGACCCGGGGAGGGGGGGTCAGGCCAATTGACACTGCTGCTCCCTCCATGGGGCTCCAGACTCCCTCAGCTCCTTCAGTACCTTCTCCAACTCCATCTGGGACCTCACTCTCAGTCCAGCTGTTACTGTAAAGTGAAACTTGGGTATTCCGGACTTTTGGGCTAATATCCACTTATCAGTGAGTACATACCATGTTCATTCTTTAGTGACTGAGTTACCTCGCTCAGGATGATATTTTCAAGTTCCATCCATTTGCCTGCAAATTTCATTAAATCATTGTTTTTAATAGTTGAGTAGTATTCCATTGTGTAAATGTACCACATTTTCTGTATCCATTCCTCTGATGAGGACATCTGGGTTGTTTCCAGCTTCTGGCTATTATAAATATGGCTGCTATGAACATAGTGGAGCATGTGTCTTTATTACATGTTGGAGCATCTTCTGGGTATATGCCCAGGAGTGGTATAGCTGGGTCCTCAGGTAGTA
>CM052705.1:5118998-5166150 GCA_028551405.1 Uromys caudimaculatus
CTGAGGGTGCTAGAGGCCCCAGTAAAGGGGAATGTCAAGGTGGGAATATGGGAACGGGTAGGTGGGAGGAGGAATTCCCTCACAGAGGCGGGGAGGGGGAGGGGATACGGGGTTTCCAAAGAGGAGACCCAGAAAAGGGGAAACATCGGAAATGTAAATAAAGTATCAAAAATAAAAATTAAAAAAAAATTTATTTACCTGTACATACACAATACACATTTTATTTATTTGGCAACACTAGTGACTGAACCCATTGTATCATCACTAATATGAGGAAAAAAATCTTTCACTGAGCTACAAATAACTTCAGTGGCCACAAAAAAAAAAAAAAAAATGAACTCCAGGGACATGTTGGAAAAATAAAAGAGTTCTGATGGGGGGGGGATGAGAAAGGAGGATTAGTGTAAAAATAACTAAATTTCACCATATAAGTGTATGAAACTGTGGGAAAATATTAAAAAATATGTAGCAAATGATTTTATAGTGTAAGGTGTGACTCTTTTAGTGTCTATTATACTTAAGCTCATCTGTATTACATGAAAGTCAAATGCATATTAATCTTTGTATTATAATAATATGCTCTTATTCTTATGTGATAATATTCAAGTAATCTGGAATTTATTTAGGTACAAATAATGATTGCTAATATGGATGGAATATGTTTCGGGGCCAAAAATTTAAGTACTTTCTCTGTTTAATCTTAATTAACCCTGAAGTGTTAACGATTCTATCTACTTGTTAATGGTCAGTGTTATGGGATTTATCACAGATGATAATGCAGCTTGTAAAGAATACTTCTCAGAAAGTTCTGGAAATATTCCCAGAGCTACATTGTAAAAATGACTGGCAAAGTTACCTCATTTGCCACTGTCATGGCTGACTCAAGGACAGCATGCACCTCTTCCCTCAGGAGAGCTAATGGTTACTCCATCTCCCATTTCTGAAAACATTTGGGCTGCTTGTATACCAGAAACTGTACCACCCCTGTGGCAGTCAGAGAGGCTTCTTCACTTGCCTTTGGTTCCACAAAAGCAAGGTGACTTCCTCTTCACAACCAATGCTTCAGCCTGCCTTGATTTCTGAAGAGAAGCTACTTGACAGAAGCTAGGTCAAGTGTAGAACTTTTTCTATGAGTTAATTCTACACATAGACTTCATTTTCACCCATCCCGTGGGTAGAAAACCATGCCAAGAGGATTTTGAGTGATTCTGATCAGAGTGCTTGAAATATTAACTGAATTACAGATGACATAAAATCTTAGATCACATCCTCGCCAGCATCTGTTGTCACCTGAGTTTTTGATCTTAGCCATTCTGACTGGTGTGAGGTGGAATCTCAGAGTTGTTTTGATTTGCATTTCCCTGACGACTAAGGATATTGAACATTTCTTTAGGTGCTTCTCAGCCCTATGAATTTCCTCAGTTGAGAATTCTCTGTTTAGCTCTGTTCCCCATTTTTTGATAGGGTTATTTGGTTTTCTGGAGTCTAACTTCTTGAGTTCTTTGTATATATTGGATATTAGCCCTCTATCAGACTTAGGATTGGCAAAGATCTTTTCCCAATCTTTTGGTTGCCAACCAAAGAATACACATTGAGGGACCCATGGCTCGGACCACATAAGTGGCAGAGAAGGGCCTTGTTGGCCATCAGGGGGAGGAGAGGCCCTTGGGCCTGAGGGTGTTAGAGGCCCCAGTAAAGGGGAATGTCAAGGTGGGAAGATGGGAGTGGGTGGGTGGGAGGGGGAAAACCCTCATAGAGGTGGGAGAGGGGGAGGGGAAAGGGGGTTTCCAAAGAGAAGACCTGGAAAGGGGAAAACACTGGAAATGTAAATATAGTATCAAAAAATTTAAAAAAAAAAGAGTACAAACTAGTAAAAAAAAAGAAATCTTAGATCATCTAGATGGAAAGCTTTGTAGCTAGGAAGGGATCGAGTTGGGAGTTGATTCTAGACAGCATCATTATCAGCCATATGGGCCTTATTTTATGAAATGTGTCCATGGCAAATGTATTTTGGTGGGGTTCAAAGCTCTAATTGTATGTAAACAAAAGTAAAACTTTCATTTCTTACATTTTGAGCATCTATTTATAGCTGTGAGTACTTTGTTTCTTAAAGTGGTTTATAAATAACTGTTTAGACTGGATAATGGGACACTGTGCTCTATGAATCATCTTTAGGCTTCTTTGTAACATGATGCAGAGCGCTGTGCTCGGTGGTCAGGAAGGCAATTGTTTGAAATGCTCCGCCAAGTATTTTATTTTATCTCATTTAAATATCACAGTGAGCTGAGGTATGGTGCTGCGGACCTCTAATTATTCCTGTAGTTTAAAGGCTGATGCTGGAAGATCCTCAATTTGAGGCAAGCCTGGGCTATGTAGTAAAATCTTGTTTCAATAAATAAATAAATAAATAAATAAATAAATAAATAAATAAATAACAATGAAACTGGGTCAAAATTTCTAAAGTTTTACAGATTAATAAACTTTGGTTAAGTCAGCTGGTCTGAACATCTGGGCAGATGCTAAAGCACATGATTTCCTTCTGCTCCTGTAGTACTTGGTAAATCCCCACGTGAACTTCTTTGCAAGAACTGAGATCAGAAGAGGAATTTTCTCTAATGTACTCTATTGTCTTTGCATGTCAAAAGCTAATTTGTTTAAACAATTGAATGTTGCTGTGTAAGTATTCATTCTTGTGTAACTAAGCCCTTGTGTAAATAAGAAATAAATCACCTTTTAGAACTCATGTAGGAAGATTGCATTCTCTTTCATATATATGTATATATATATATGTATGTATATATATGATAATATGTTATATATATATAACCATATATATGTGGTAATAATAGCTGTACAATATCTAATCAATATTTTTATTTTCTTGCATTATTGTTACATACAGAATAGTTCAGCAAGAATTAACAATATTTTTATAAATGTAATTTTAATCTTATTTTCTTTATTCTTTTTTTAAATTAAACAATTTTTAAAAATTTATTCTTCTCTCATATATTACATTCTGGCTGAAGTTTCCCCTCTTTCCTCTTCTGCCCATCCTTCCTCCCCATTTTTCCCCATCCCAGGATTCAATCCTTCTCAGTTTCTCTTCAGAAAAGGTCAGGTCTCCCAGGGATATCAACCAAACATGTCATATCAAATTCCAGTAAGACCAGGCACATCCTCTCATATTAAGGCTGAAAGGGCAACTCAGGAGGAAAAGAATCCCAAAAGCAGGCAAAAGAGTCAGAGGGAGCCCTACTTCCACTGTTAGGAGCCCCACAAGAAGATCAAGCTGTGCAATCATAATCTATACGCAGAGGACTTAGGTGAGACCTGTACAGACTCCCGAATTGTTGCTTCAGTTTCTGTGAGACTCCATGAGCCTGGTTAGTTGGGTCTATGAACCATTTTCTTGTGGTGTCCTTGACCCCTCTGGACTCTATGATTGTTGTTCTCCCTCGTCTTCAGGATTGCCCATGCTCTACTTGATGTTTGGCTGTAGGTCTCGGCATCTGTTTCCAAGAGTTGCTGGAAAAAGCCTTGCTGACGATGGTTATGCTAGGCTCTGGTCTGACTCAGAGTGATTTTTCTAGTTCCTTCCATTTGCCTGAAAATTTCATGATTATTTTAAACAGCTGAGTGTGTAAATATACCACATTTTCTTTATCCATTCTTTGATTGAGGGACATCTAGGTTGTTTCCAATTTATGGCTATTACAAATGAAGCTGCTATAAACGTAGTTGAGCAAGTGTCCTTGTGGTTGGACGGGACATCTTTTGGGTACATGCCCAGGAGTGCTAGAGCTGGGTCTTGAGGTAGATTGAGTCACGATCAAAACCACAAGTGACGACTCATGCTGACAAGGATGTGGAGCAAGGGGAACACTCCACCATTGCTGGAGGGAATACAACTACAGTTATCTGAAATGACATATTGCAAATGCAGAGGAGCACATATCTACTGCATAACAATAAAAGTGGCAATGATTTTGGAAAAGAAATATTTTATTTACCTTATCTGAAATGCCCTATTTTTACTTGCCAATATTCTTTTTTCTGTCTAAATATGAGACTATTAATTTGCTTTTCCTGTTAGCCATCCCTTCAGCAGCTTGTGGAAAATACAAATGGTGGTGTGAGATGAATTTTTCATTTTGTAAACTACAAATAATATACCTCAGAAAGAAGAGTGTGTGTGTGTGTGTGTGTGTGTGTGTGTGTGTGTGTGTGTGTGTGTGTGTGTAGAAACAGAAGCTCAGGTTAGATTTATTGCTACCAATTTGGTAAAGAAGCAATTCTAACACAAGGAAGTAGAAAAAAGAAGGGAAGAGAGAAGAACGAAACAGTAGGAATATGGCAGCCATATTTCACCACTAACAGCGCTTGTCAGTAGAGATGCACAACCACAGATTCCTGTAGGCTGTATTCCAGGAAGTATGGAAACCAGTACCTTCTAACAGTGCTCAGGATAAAAGGATGGACGGATGTTAAATTCATTCACTGGTTCCCTTCATCTCCTGCCTCTGCCTGGTGGATGTATTATTCTCACGGGCAAAATTAAGTAACGACTGTTTCGCAAAAAGAAATATTTTATCAAAGTCTCAAAGTAGTGGGAAGAAATCAGAGGTTCCCGATAGCTTGTCAGCAGACTTTGAAAACCAAGCATGGGAATGGGTGGGTGGGTAGGTGGGAGGAGGAATTCCCTCACAGAGGCGGGGAGGGGGAGGGGACACGGGGTTTCCAAAGAAAAGGGGAATCATCGGAAATGTAAATAAAGTATCAAAAATAAATAAAGAAAAAAAAAAAAAGAGGAAAAAAAAAAGAAAAAAAAAAAAAAAAAGAAAACCAAGCAGGCCTGTATCTAATTACTTCTAACAGTGTCTGGAATGAAACAAATGGCTAAGATTGCAGGAGAAAAAGAAAATGGCAGGAAACAGCCTGGTTTCTTTCTCTGGTTCTATAATAAAAGCAATTGAAGAGAGAAAGGGCACGTAGCAGTTCTTGATTCCAGCTTACAGTCTACCATGGTGAAGAGACTACAGTTGCTGGAGCCTGAGGTAGTCAATCATATCCTTAAGCAGGAAGCAGAGAGCAAGAGCGCAGGTGCACAGCCCATCCATTTCTTTGTCTACAGTTCAGGATCTGAGCCCAGGTAACGGTGCCACACAGAATGCAAAGGTCTTTCTACTCCAATTAGTCTAATCAAGAAATTCTTCTACAAGCATTCCCAGAGGCCTGAATTACAAAATTATTCTAATCTAACCAAGATGACAACTGAGATTAACCATCATAAAACCCAAGAGGACATGTAAAGAAAGTGGCGTGTGTCGCTTTGTCTTGGTTATATTTAACTCTCATACTTAAATATTTTCATACCATGTTGTGATAATGGGATATTCACATCTTTTGTTGATGGGGAAGTTAAAATTGAATTAATTCTCACAGCTACCCTGGCTGTGGCAGTTATCTAGTCTCAGATAGATCTACTATCTGACATTGATTTATTTATGAATTAGAACCAAGTATTTCACTTCCTGTCATTTTTGTCATGAAGAATTCTGTTAGGAAGATTCAAAATGGTTGCTATGAGAAAAAGATTGATTTAATTAAGGAAACTGACCTGGAGAATGGAAGTTCAATTCCATCTCAGTCATAAATGTTTCAAGAAATACTTATTTGTTTAAGTTATTTTTACATCTTCTCTCAAATCTTTCCCCACAAGCAGTGCACCCTTGTGCTTTTGGACTTAGCTATTCAGCAAGTGAAACAGAAGCAGGAATGGCATGGTGCCAGTTATGGGCTCCTGCTTTAGGATGCATTGTGTGGCTCCATCTGTTCATGCTTTCACTATAACTTTCAATAATTTCATTGCCAGAGGAGTAAGTCATGGAGAGTTGCTGTTTTCAGAGTGAATAGTACGGCAAGCAGAGTAAAATTCATCTTGGTTACCTAGTCTACTGGAAAGTCCATGGTTATAAAATAAATGTTGGTTGTCTCAAGGCACTGCGATCCCTTGGTTTCTTGTTTATGGTATGATATTAATGTTTGAAATTTGACTGACACTATCCACTATCTACAGTGGCTTGTTACTGTGTTTGCTTCTGTTAAAATTCTGTCTCCTGGTAGGCAGTTGAAAATGCAGTTATTTATCATGGAAGCCCAGACTCTCAGACTTCCCTAACGCTCAGTGGCATGTATTTTAATTAAAGAGTAACTTTCTGCTGGAAGGGATGGCTTTGTATTGAAATCTAGTATTATGTACTTAATTTTTCTTGGTATTGTCTACAAAATGCTCCATTTACATCCTCTTCTGCCTCCTGCACTCTCATATCCAAGGTTCATATGATGTCTGGAGTCTTACAAGATGCACAAGTATTCATTTTGAAAGGGATATAATGTGTTAATAATTAATACATTTGATCAAAAAAATAGGTTACCAGCATTGATTTGACAGTTTTTTATTAACAACTAACAGATGCAAAGTTAGAATGTAATTTAAAATTTAAATGCCCCAAATTAACTCATAGAGATTTTAATTAAAAGAAAAAAGTACACATTTTACATATGTTTGAATACTTGTCCCCCAGGTGGTAGCAATTGTTTAAATTGTTCTATAATCTTTTGGGGGGGCTTGCTGGAGGAAATATATAACTCAGGAAAGGCTCTGACGTCTTATAGCCTGGCTCCACATCCTGTTCTTTCTCTAGACTTTCTGTGTGTGGACGAAATGTATTCTCTCTGCTTCCCAATTGCCAGACCTTCCTGACAAAACTAGACTGTATCTTCTCTGGAAATATAAAGCAAAATAAACTATTTACTCCTCCGAAATTTTTTTTGTCATGGCATTTTACTACAGCAGCACAAAAAAATTATGACCAAATATACATATATGCATACATATACACTTTATATATTAAAGGTTTACAATTAAAATCTGTATACATATACAATGTATAACATTATGTTTTGTTAAGTGTGTCTATTCTGTAATAACTAAATGAAACTAATTAGAATACAAATTATGCTGTTCCATATCTATTATTTTCATGTCAAAATCTTCTAAATATAATATCTCATAGCCAGGAAGTGGGACTGAATAGCCCAGAAACCTAGGGTAGACTCAAATACAACTGGCCAAAACTAAACAAAAGACAACCAAACAAAACAATGAAATAATTCCTAATAATATTCTGCTATATGCATAGATTGGTACCTTGTCCAGTTATCATCAGAGAAGTTTCTTCTGGGAGCAGATGGGAGCAGATGCAGATACCTACAGCAGGACATTATGTAGAAAAAGAATCTAAACTGGGGGACTCTATCAAGTCCCTTGGGGATCAGGGAACCCTCCAAAAGATGGGGAAGAGAGATTGTAGAAGTCAGAGGGGATCGAGGATACCAAGAGAATGTGGATCACTGAATCAAATGAGCAGGACTCATCTGGGATCACAGAGACTGAAGTAGCAAGTGCAGGACATGCATGGGTCTGTATCTGCATTTATATTATGGTTGTTAGCTTGCAGTTTTTGAAGGACTACTAACAGTGGGAGCAGGTGTATCTATGAATCTTTTGCCTGATCATGGGACTCTTTCCTTCCTATTGGGTTGCCTTTCCTACCTCAGTATGAGAGCTTTGTGCCTTGTCTTATTGTATCTTGTTTTGTTGTGTTTGTTTTTTGTCTCTTGGAGGCCTGCTCTTTACTGAAGGAAAAGAGGGGGGTGTGGAGCTCAGGGAGAGGGATGGTGGAGAGGGTAGCTGGGAGGAGTGGCGGGAGGGGTTGGGATGTGTTGTATGACAGAAGAATCAATTTTCAATAAATAAAAAAGCTAAAAATATAATATGTGAGCAATTTTCAAATATATATTAGTGTTAGCAATAGTCATCATGCAATAAAATAGGCCTTCTAAATTTATCCTTTTAAAATATTATGCTAAATTTTTAAAGTGAATCTTAGTCATAAATGAGCACTGATCATGCAAGGGGAAACAGAATGTCTGTCCAGGGGGCACAAGAAGTCTGACAGTAGGAAGCTGTGAAATAAAATTGATGTCATTTCTTTCCTACATTGTTGGAGAGCTGAGTTTTTTAGCAGAAGGTTATTTGTCTCCTGTGTCACTGAATATGAATTTCTAGATTTCATAGCAGCCACTGGAGACATTGCAAAAGGCAGCTTCATATTTTCTTTCCTTTTGTTCTCATGCCTTGATAGAAGAAGAGAACGTACTCTGCATATCTTTACAGAAAGGACTTTATTCTCTGATTTCTAAATGTTAAATATTATTCTTTGGGTATTAAAATTGAATGAGTAGACTTCTGGCTCTCCTTTGGTTACAGAAAAACCAGAAAGAACACTCATGGTAACAATATTTATAAAAGTCATATAGTCTACAAAACCATAATACTTGAATCATATTGAGATGTCATAGGAAAACAAGTCTTTAAAAAATTAAAACAAAGTAAGCACCTCCCAAAGTCAGTGTTTCCAATAAGTGCTGCCTTACTTGAAACCAAGTGTAAGAAAAGAGCTGTACCCTAGAAGTTAGATGAGAAATATGGAAGTTCAGTCAACACAAAAAAATGGGATTCTAAAACTAAATCTAGACTGCAATTAAAAGCATAAACTTTTACAATGCTCACAAAAATGGGGGTAGAGGGGACAGAAAGAGAGACAGAAAAGAAATTTACATACATTTGCAAGACACATTCCATAGCATAAACCTTACCAGGTGCTGAAAGTTTGGAGACTGTGGGAGAATGTTAAAGATATAGTCCTTATTGGTCAGGTTTGGGTAAAGGAGAATTGGCCATTCTGGGATTCCAATTTCTTTATAGGAAAAAAATGCCTTACTTTCAAAAGCAGAAAAAAGTTAAGCTGCTGAACATGGGGTTGAGGACACAGACAAGTTCATCTTTATGCCCCACACCTCTGGGAGAGGTGTAACATTCTGGTGGTCTCAGCCATTAGATGACTCTGCCAGGGAGGGGATGCCATTAAACCCCTATAGCACAAGACATGCCACCCACAAAAGGCACATTTTTATTGAGAAGGCTGTGCAGTGGGAAGGATTATTGAGAAACTACCCTCCCAGACTCAGGAAAGCACACGTTCTGTGAAATCCATTCATAGCCAATAGGCTTGTGAGTATGTGTACCTCTGAGAGATCTGCCACAGTAGAAAGAGCAGGGAGGCAAGACAGGCAGAACCTGTCACTGGCACACAGGTGCATCTGTCTTATTTACTTCCGTTTATTCTGTGTATCACCCCAAATTACACAGCAATTTTAAAAAGCAAGAACTAAGAAAGAATTACTCAAGAAAAACCAGATTACAGAATCATGTCAACATGACCCAGATGTTGAAAATCTCTAAAAAAAGATAATGAAATATAATTTTGCTATATTAAAAAAGGAAGTAGAAAGGAGGCATGAATACCTAAGACTATGTGAGGGGTTTGACCAGGTAGAATAACGAAAATATCAAATAAAGACTTAAAAATATTTTAATTAATTTTTGAGAATTTAATATGTTTTGATCATATTTGACTCTAATTACTACCTCTACAATGCTTCCCAGTTATAACCCACCCTTGTACCCAGTAATTTTGTTTCCTTTTAAAAAATAACCCATTGAGTCTAGTTTGTGTTATTCACATAGCTCGGGGGTGAGGCCATCCAATGGACTGTGGTCAACCTACCAGAAGCTACACCATTAAAGTAAATGTCCCTCCCTCCTCCAGGAGCTATCTACCTCTACAGCTCTTCACTTAACACTGGCAGCTCACATACCCCCCACCCCCATGCTGGAATGTCTACAGGCTTGTTCTTGTGCAGGTCTAGTGCTTGTACTCACATTGATTACCCCCACACAGATACACTCAAAAAATAAAAATAATTGTTACAAAATGACAAGGAAGGAAGATATTCTAGAGATCATCTGAGAGCTATGGGTAATATTAAAAGTTTTAATGTAAATGTAGTTGTACTATTTATTATATTGAGAAAAAAGACAGAAGAGAGAGGAAATAACATTTTAAAGAAATAGTGACTAACAACATTTAAAAAATTTTTAAAATAAACTGTAGAGCTGACCTGATTAGGAAAAGCAATAATACCACTTTAATTTTGAAAAAACATTTAAGTAAGTCCCTACCCATCAGTTAAGAGAGGGGAAAAGCATGCATACTACTAAACTCAGAATGAATAGGAAGAACTGAAGTACCTATGCCCCACACACAAGTAAAATTAAAAAAAGTTACCAATTTTATTGCCTATAAAGTAAAATGAATAAGCAATTGCTTTAAAAAACACAAATGTTCAAGGTTCAATCAGGAGGAAATAGATAAAAGAAATAATATAAATTATGAGAAAAATGTTTTAGGATTTTTATCAATGTCAATTGGTTCAATATTGAATAAATTATTATGAATAGCTAAAAAAAGAAACAGTTGTGAAGTCCAAATAAAATATTCTAGGAAACAGATAGGAATGAATATCTTCCAACAAAATTTATGAGTGATTGTTGTCTGAAAACAAAAATAGGCTGATACAAGGAAACCACACACTAATATACTTGATGAATATAGCTCTCAATAGTTTTTTCTTCAATTAATTTACATATTTATTGACTTTATGTCCCTATTGCAGCTGCCTCTTTCACTCCCCTCTGAGAAGGGGAGTCCTTTCCTTTGATACTGACTTGCCCTGGCAAATCTAGTCACTGCAGGACTGGGCACATCCTCTCCCATTGAGGCCAGATAAGTCAGCACATTTAGGAAAACAGGATCCACAGGAAGGAAAGAGTCAGGGGCAGTCCCTGCTCCATTCGTTGTTGGAGCTGCTTGCAGTCAAGCTGAACATTTGCCACATATGTGCAGGGAAGACGGGTCTAGGCCCAGCCATGCATGCTCTTTGGTTGTGGTTTAGTCTCTAGGGGCTACCATGGGTCCAGATTAGTTGACTCTGTGGGTCTTTCTGTGGATTTTCTGTCCCCTTCATGCACCTAATCTTTCTACCAACTCTTCCACAAGGATGCCCTCGCTTGCTCTAATGTTTGGCTGTGAGTCTCTGCATCTGTTTAGGTCAGCTGCTGGGTGGAACCTCTCAGAGAACAGTTATGCTAGTCTCCTGTCTGCAAGAATAGCAGAGTATCATTGGTAGTGCCAGGGATTGGTTCTTGCCCATGGATAGGTCTCAAGTTGGGCTGGTCATTGGTTGGTCTTGTCCTCAACCTCGACTTTGTCCCTGCACTTTTGGTAGACTGGACAAATTTTGGGTCACAGGGTTTGAAGGTGGGTTGATGTCCTTGTCCCTCCACTGAGAGTCCTGCTGGACTACAGGCTGTAGTCACTTCAGACTCCATATCCCCACTGCTAGTAGTCTCAGCTAGAGTTATCCTCATAGACTCCCAGGAGCCTCCCTCATCACAGGTCTCTGGCATGTCCTAGAGATGCTTCCTTCCCTCCCAATTTCTATTTACTCTCCAAGCCCTCTCTCCCTGGCTCTCCCCATATCTGACCCCACTACCCCCCTCTCTCCCTGGCTCTCCCCACATCTGACCCCACTACCCCCTTCTCTCCCTGGTTCTGGTTCTCCCCACATCTGACCCCACTACCCCCCTCTCTCCCTGGCTCTCCCCACATCTGACCCCACTATCCCCCTCTCTCCCTGGCTCTCCCCACATCTGACCCCACTACCCCCGTTCAACTCCCCATCCGCACTCCCATCCAGTTTTATCTTTCAATCCACCACCAATGACTATTTTATTTTGCCTTCTGAATGAGATTGAAGCATCCTCCGTTGGGTCCTCCTTGTTAGTTTCCTTCTTTGGATCTGCAGACTGTAGCCTGGGTATCCTGTACTTTATGACTAGTATCTACTTACAAGTGAGTATATACCATGTATGTCCTTTTGGTTCTGGGTTACCTCACTCAGAATGAAATTTTCTAGTTCTATTCATTTGTCTGAACAATTCATGATGCTTTTGTTTTTAATAGCTTAATAGCACTCCATTGTATAAATGAACCACATTTTCTTTTTCTTAGTATGATAAAATTTAATTGTTAGTGAATTTTAGAGAAATGTTCCATATAACAGTACAAATCAATACAGTACTTCTAATGAACAGTTTACCAACAAATACCAAAGTATAAATTGTGCATAAAATTTTATCTAGTAAACTTATTTCTAGGAATTTATGTTGACAAAAATATGTACATACTGTGGGATATCTATCACAGTATTGTATACAATGGTGAATTATGAGAAACATGTCAAAAATAAATATAGAATTAATAAATTATGAAATTATTGTAGACATTTCTATAATAATCAAAATGCTATTTTTGGTTAAAACTTTAGAAGCCAATATTATCATTATCTTATACTTTCGCATTATAAATATGATTCCAATGAATTAATTCACTTTGTAAAAACATTATGCAATTGGAAATTATTTCTGACAGATCAACTCTTACAGTTTTATAGGCCATTCATTTTTTTCTCCTTTGAAATTACAAAGGAAAGTTGACTTCAGTCAAAATAGCACACAACCTAATCTCATAAATCACATGCTTAATGTTGCTTGTTTTCAGTAGGCTTTGAAAACCTTACTTCTGTCACACTCAACTAGAAATGAGTTGACAACTCCTGACTAAATTCAGAGAAAATAAATACTAGTCTTCTAAAATATACAGGATTCACATCCCTAATGTGAACTTAAAATTCAAATGCCTCCAAAGTTCTCCCTTGAAGATATGTTAGTTTCACTCTGAGCAAAGAGCACCATTCCTTTGTATTTCCCAAGGCCATTACACTGAGATTCATCAGATACCTATAACACTTGCTGAAGTTACCCCTTAAATATTTCTATATGACCAGCATGAAGTATCCTTCCTTATCTTTTTTGATAACTTTTTGGTGAAAGTTGACGTTCTTTGATCTTAGAATGGCTACTCAAGCTTGTTTCTTGGGAACATTTGCTTGGAAATTTGTTTTCCAACCTTTTATTCTGAGGTAGTGTCTGTCTTTGTCACTGAGGTGCGTTTCCTGTATGCAGCAAAACACTGGGTCCTGTTTAAGTATCCAGTCTGTTAGTCTATGTCTTTTTATTGGGGAATTGAGTCCATTGATATTAAGAGATATTAAGGAAGAGTGATAGTTACTTCCTGTTATTTTTGTTTTTAGAGGTGGTATTGTGTTTGTGTGGCTATCTTCTTTTTGAGCGATTACTTTCTTGCTTTTTCTAGGGTGTAGTTTCCCTCCTTGTGTTGGTGTTTTCCAGCTATTATCCTTTGTAGGTCTGGATTTGTGGAAAGATATTGTGTAAATTTGGTTTTGTCGTGGAATATCTTGTTTTCTTCATCTATGGTAATTAAGAGTTTTGCTGGGTATAGTAGCTTGGGCTGACATTTGTGTTCTCTTAGGGTCTGTATAACATCTGTCCAGGATCTTCTAGCTTTCATAGTCTCTGCTGAGAAGTCTGATGTAATTCTGATAAGTCTGCCCTTATATGTTACTTGACCTTTTTCCCTTACTGCTTTCAATATTCATTCTTTGTTCAGGGCATTTGGTGTTTTGATTATTATGTGATGGGAGGACTTTCTTTTCTGGTCCAGTCTATTTGGAGTTCTGTAAGTTTCTTGTATGTTCATGGGTATCTCTTTCTTTAGGTTAGGAAAGTTTTCTTCTATAATTTTATTGATGATATTTTCTGGCCCTTTAAGTAGGGAATCTTTGCTCTCTTCTATACCTATTATCCTTAGGTTTCATTTTCTCATTGTGTCCTGGATTTCCTGGATGTTTTGTGTTAGGAGCTTTTTGTATTTTGCATTTTCTTTGACTGTTGTGTTAGTATTTTATATGGTGTCTTCTGCACCTGAGATCCTCTCTTCTATCTCTTGTATTGTTTGTGATGCTTGCATCTATGACTCCTGGTCTCTTTCCTAGGTTTTCTATCTCCAGGTTGTCTCCCTTTGTGATTTCTTTATTGTTTCTGTTTCCATTTTTAGATCCTGGATGGTTTTGTTGAATCCCTCCCCTGTTTGGTTGTGTTTTCCTGTAATTCTTTAAGGAATTTGTGTGTTTCCTCTTTAAGGGCTTCTAGCTGATTACCTGTGTCATCCTGTATTTCTTTAAGAAAATTATTTATGTGCTTTTAAAAGTCTTCTAGCATCATCATGAGAAGTGATTTTAGACCTGAATCTTGCTTTTCCGGGGTGATGGTGTATACAGGACTTGCTATGGTGGGAGAATTGGGTTCTGATGATGCCAGGTATCCTTGGTTTCTGTTGCTTATGTTCTTGCACTTGCCTCCTGCCATCTGATTGTCTCTAGTGCTACCTGCTCTCCCTTTATCTGACTGGAGCCTGTCCTTCCTGTGATCTTGGTTGTGTCAGAACTCCTCACAGACCAACTGTCTGTGGGATCCTGTGATTCTGAGATCCTGTGATCCTGATATTCTGGGTCTAACAGAGCTCCTGGGGGCCAAGCTGCCTCTGTGACCTTGAGATCCTGATGTGACCAAGTTCCTGGGATCCCAGAATCCTGGGCATGTTAGAGCATCTGGGAGTGGAGCTTCCTCTGTGTGTTGTAGGACTGGCTGAGAAGTTCATGCCCAAGGTCTGCTCAGGGCAATGGCCCAGAACAGAAGGATCCCTTGCCACTGCTCCAGTGGGGTTCCTAGGTCTCTGGGGTCAGATGTTGAGTCCTCCTCACCTCTGATCATATGATCCTTGGCATGTTAGAGCGCCTGGGAGTGGAGCTTTCTCTGGGTCTTGTGGGACTGGCTGAGGAGTTCATGCCCAAGGTCTGCTCAGGGCACCAGCCCAGACCCAAAACACATTTTCTTTATCCAGTCTTTAGTTGAGGGACATCTGGGCTGTTTCTGATTATTATGAATAAAGCTGCTATGAACATAGTGGAGCAAGTGTATTTGTGGTATGGTAGATTCTTTTGGGTTTATGCCCAGGAGTGGTATAGCTTGTACTTGAGGAAGAACTATCTCAATTTTCTGAGAAAATGACAGACTGATTTCCAGAGTGGTTTTACAAGTTTTCATTCCCACTAGAAATAGAAGAGTATTATTATTTCCTGGCGTCTACTCCTCTTGGGTGTATTTGCTTCTTTTTGTTCTAGAGCTTTCAGGTGTGCTGTCAAGCTGCTAGTGTATACTCTCTCCAGCCTGATATAGCTGTCTCCTAAGAGGCTTTACCAGAGCCTGACAAATACAGAAGCAGATGTTCACAGCCAACCATTGGACTGAGCATGGGGTCCCCAATAGAGGAATTAGAGAAAGAACTGAAGGAACTGCAGGGGTTTGCAACCCCATAAAAAGAACAACAATATCAACCAATCAGAACCCCCCAGAGCTCCCAGGGACTAAACCACCGACCAAAGAATGCACATGGAGGGACCCAGAGCTCCAGTCGATAAAGTAGCAGAGGATGGCCTTGTCGGGCATCAATGGGAGAAGAGGCCCTTGGTCCTATGAAAGCTCAATGCCCCAGTGTAGGAGAATTCGAGGGTGGGGAGGCAGGAGTGGGTGGGTGGGTAGGGGAACACCCTCATAGAAGCAGGAGGACGGGAGGGGATAGGAGGATTCCAGAGGGGGGGAACGGAAAAGGGGATAACATTTGAAATGTAAATAAAGAAACTATCTAATAAAAATAAAAGAAAAAAAAAAGAAGAGTATTCTTGTTCCACATCCTCTTCAGCATATGCTGTTGCTTGCAGTTTTGATCTTAGCCATTATGACTGGTGTAAAGTAGAATCTCAGAGTGAATTTGACTTGGACTTCTCTGATACCTAATAACATTGAACATTTCTTTTTTAAAAAATTATTTTTATTCTTTAATCCCTTTTTAATAGTCCAGACTTCATACCCCCATTATCTGACCCTGACTGTTACCCATCCCATCCCTTCTCCCCGTCTCTAAGAGGATGTCTCCATATCACCCCACCAGACCTCCCCATTTTTTGGGGCCTCAAGTTGCTTGAGAGTTAGGTGTATCTTCTCTCACGGAGGCCAGATTAGGCAGTCCTCTGCTGTATATGTGTTGGAGCCTCATCAGCTGGTGTATGCTGCCTGGCTGGTGGCTCAGTGTCTGAGAGATCTCAGGGGTCCAGGTCAGTTCAGACTGCTGGTGTTCCCATGGGGCTGTCATCCTCCTCAGCTTCTTCAGCTTTTCCATAATTCAATAACAGGGGTTCCCAGGTTCTGTTCATTGGTTGGGTGCTAGTATCTGCATCTGACTCTTTAAGCTGCTTGTTGGGTCTTTCAGAAGGCAGTCATGTTAGGCTCCTGTCTGCAACCACACCACAGCATCATTCTTTAAGTTTTTCTTGGCCACAAACGATTCTTCTGTTGAGAATTCATGAGGTCCCGTTTATTAGTTGTTGATCTTAGTGCCTGAGACATTGGTGTTCTGTTTAGGAAGTTGTCTCCTGTACCAATGCAGTCAAGATTATTACCCCCTTTTTTGTCTATTAGATTTAGTTTATCTGATTTTATGTTGAGGTATTTGATTTGCTTGGACTTGAGTTTTGTGCAGAGTGATAGATATGGATCTATTTGCATTTGTCTACATGCAGAATTCCACTTACACCAGCACCATTTGTTTAAGATTCTCTCCCTTTTCCATTGTGCGGTGTTGGTTTCTTTATCAAAATTCAAGTGTCTGTATGTATGTGGTTTTTGTGAGACTTTGATTCCATTTCACTGGTCAACCTGTCTGATTCTGTACCAATATCATGCAATTTTTATTACTATTGCACTATAGGACAGCTTGAAATCAAAGATGATGAGACATCCAGAAGAAATTTTATTGTGCATTACTGTATTAGCAATCCTGGGATTTTTGTTCTTCCATATGAAGGTGAGAATTGTTCTTCAAGGTTTATAAAAAAATCAGGTTGAAATTTTGATGGGAATTGCATTGAATTTGTAGATTGTTTTTTGGCAGATCCATCAGCATGAGACATCTTTCCATCTTTTTATCTTCTTTAATTTCCTTTTTCAGAGGCTAGAAATTCTGGTCATACAGGTCTTCACTTGTTTGTTGAACAGACAGGGAGAGAGTGGGCAGTCTTTTATTGTCCTGATATTAGTGGAATTGCTTTAAGTTTCTCTCCATTTAATTTGATGTTGGCTATTGGCTTGCTGAATATTGTCTTTATTGTATTTAGGTATGTTCCTTCTATCTCTGATCTATCCATATCTTTTAACATGAAAGGTGTTGGATTTTGTCAATGGCTTTTTCAACATCTAATAAAATAGTCATGTGGTCTTTTTTCCTTCAGTTTGTTCATATGATAGTTTGTGTTGATGGATTTTTATATATTGAACCACCCCTTCATTCCTGGTATGAAGCCTACCTCATCATGGTGGATGATGTCTTTGATATGTTTTGTGAATATTTTATTGAGTATTTTTGCATCAGTGTTCATAAGGGAAACTGGTCTGAAATTCTCTTTCTTTGTTGAGTATTTCTGTGGTTTAGGTATCAGGGTGAGTGTTACCTCAGAATGAGTTTGGCAGTATTTCTTCTGTTTCTATTTTGTGGATAGTTTGAGGAGTTTTGGTATTAGCTCTTCTTTGATAGTCTGTTAGCATTCTGCTCTAAAACCACCTGACACTGGGATTCTGGTTGGGAGTATTTTAATGACTGCTTCTAATTTTTTTAGGGTTTATATCACTGTTTAAATAGTTTACCTGATCTTGACTTAACTTTGGTAATTGGTATCTGTCTAGAAAATCATCCATTTCATTTAGATTTTCCAATTTTGTGAAGTACAGACATTTGAAGTAAGACCTAATGATTCTTGAATTTCCTCAGTTTTGATTGTTTTGTTTCTCTTTTCATTTCTGATTTTGTTTATTTGGGTACTGTTTCTCCACCTTTAGTTAGTTTCTCTAACTGTTTGTTCATCTTGCTGATTTTTTCAAAGGACCAGCTCTAGCTTTTGTCGATTCTTTGTTTGCTTCTCTGTGTTTCTAAGTGAGGAAATGAGGGGGCAGTATCAGGAACTGAAGGAGATATTATAGAGGTCCAGAGAGGGTCAGGAAATCAAACAAAAATATGTAGCAGGTGTATGAGGAACTGGGGATGGCCACTGGAGGGTCCTAGATACCAGGGAAACGTGATCCTCCCAGGACTCAATGTGGATGACTTTAGCGGAAATGTGCAGAGAAGGGGGAGATAGAACCTGTTGAGACCACATCCAGTAGATAGGCGCAGCCCACGGTGGAGAGATGGGACCACTCATCCATCTCAAAGTTTTTAACCCAGAAATGTTCCTGTCCAAAGGAAGAACAGAGACAAAAAATGGAACAGAGACTGAAGGAAGGGCCAACCGGGAACTGCCCCACCTGAGGATCCATCATGTCTGTAGTCACCAGACCCAACACTGTTGCAGTAGTCAAGAGGCACTTGCTGACAGAGACCTAGTATGGAAGTTCCTTGGGAAGTCAGGCCAGCAACTGACCAATGCAGATGTGGATGCTTGGAGACAACCATCAGACTGAGCTCAGGGAACCTGGTGGGAAAGCTGTCAGAAGAACTGGAGAAGCAGAGAGGAATTGCAACCCCATTGGAAGAACAACATAGGCTGGCCTGACAACTCAGCTCTTCCAGAGTCTAGACCACCAACCACAGAGTATATACATATGTAGCAGAGGATGGTCTTGCCTGTCAGCAATGGGAGGGGAGGCCCTTGACCCCTGGGAGGTTTGATGCCCCAGCATAGGGGGATGCTGGAGTGGTGGGGTGGGAGAGGGTCGGTAGGTGGGTGGGTGGGGAACACCTTCATACAGGAAAAGAGAAGGGGGAGGGAAGATGTGGGGTGGGGGTTGGTGGAAGTGTAACCAGGAAGTGGAATATCATGGGATAGGGGAATTGTGGACCCGAAAGTGGGATGTCATTTGAGATGTAAATGAATGGAATGATTAATAATAATAATAATAATAATAATAATAATAATAATAATAATAAAAAGATTGATTTCAGCCCTGAATTTAATTATTTCGTGAAGTCTACTCCTCTTGGGTGTGTCTGCTTCTTTTCCTTTTTATAGAGCATTCAGGTATACTTTCAAATTGTTAGTTTGAGAACTGTCTAATTTCTTTATGAAGGCACTTAGTGCTCTAAACTTTCCTCTTAGCACTGCTTTCCTTCTGTTGTGTAAGTTTGGATATGTTTTGACTTCATTTTTATTGAATTCTAAAAAGTCTTTAATTTCTTTTAGACTTCTTCTTTGATCCAGTGGTCAATGAGTACAGAGTCATTCAGTTTTCATGAAGATGTAGGCTTTCTGTTATTTCTGTTGTTGAAGTTCAGCTTTAGTCCACAGTGATCTGGTAATATGCCTGGGGTTAGTTCAATCTTCTTCTTCTTCTTCTCCTTTTCCTTCTCCTCCCTCTCCTCTTCCTCCTCCTTCTTTTTCTTCTTCTATTCCTATTATTCTTTATTTTGATCTTTTCATAGTGTCTCAAATTTTCTGGATGTTTTGTGTTCTGAAATTTTTAGATTTTGTATTGTCTTTGACCAATGTATCAATTTCTTCTATTGTATCTTTCTATATCTGAGATTTAATTAATATTGGTGATGCTTGTGTCTGTTGTTCTGGTTCTTTTTCCTAGGTTTTCCATCTCCAGGATTGCCTCATTTCATATTTGGTTTTTTTTATTGCTTCTATTTTGATTTTTCAGTCTTTGAACAGTTTTATTTTTTTCTTTATCTGTTTAATTGTATTTTCCTGTATTTCATTATATTTGTTTGTTTCCTCTTCAAAGGCCCATACCTATTTGATTGTAATTTTTGGTATTTGTTTAAGGGATTTATTTATTTCTTCATCAGATTAGATTTAAGGTCATTTTCTTGCACCTCTGTTGTCTTAGGATATCCAGGGCTTGCTATAGAAGAATAATTGGGTTCTGGTAGTGTCATAGTGCTCTGGTTTTTGTTGATTGTATTCTTATTTCTTATGATGAACTTTAACTCTCTGTTTCTCCCTGGTGATCTCAGACCTGTTAGTCCCTGATGTCAGCAGGCCCCTGGTTGTCTCAGATGGCTGCGGGCCTGTAAGGATGCAGGCAGAGCTGTGACCTGGGGAATGAACTGCAGATCTGGGATTGCAGGTAGAGGTGTGACCTGGAAGATGGAATTTAGAGGTGAAGAGTAAACCACTGGGCTCCTGGGCTTATGGAGGACTCAGTAGCAGGGTATTGGGAAATGGGTACCTCACCTGGTTTTCCCAAGAGGTAGCAGGCCTCTGGGGATACAAGCAGAGCTGCAGCCTTGGGAATGGAAAGAAGATACAGGATTTCAGGTGGAGGTGTGGACTCAAATGATGGAGCACAGAAGGCTACTGGGATTTCCAGGATTTCAATAATTCTCAATAAGATATTTCCAAGTTGTGTTTCAGGGATAAAACTTAAATGAATGTTGGAAAGGACTAAGAATGCTTTTTGTATATGCAGATACGTTTTTTGCATTTAATTTTTAGGTTTTTTGGCAATGCTCTTATATATGACTACTCTATTTATGATTTGTATCCCTTACTTTTTCCCTTAAAACATTTTCTGTGACCCCTTAAATTCCAACTTTAATTCATTTCTTCTTTTTTTCTTTAATTTTTGGTGGTGGTGGTGGTGGTGGTGGTGGTGGTGTGTGTGTCTTGCAGGCAAACTGCTATTTCTGTTTTGTGTTGCTTGGTCACTTGGGATTGGAGAACCTACAAACACCTCATCTCTGGAGAAAACAGTCTCTCTCTTTTAGCAAATATTGATCTGTAGTTCTTGGTGGAACATTTTATATAGTAGTTACTAGCTATCTACATTGTCATGACAACTGTAATCATGCAGGTCTACTATAAGTAACCATCTAGCTGAGATTTCATAGACCAACTTCCCTGTCATGTCTACAAGATACTGTCTAGTAGCAGGTATCCTGTTATTTTAAGTTTTGCAAAATCTCCACTCTCTATTAATGTTTCTTTAATATTAGAAGTAGGGATTGCGTTGCAGAAGTTAAAATATTGTGATGAAGAGTGAGAGCTATATTTTCTGTGTTTAAGGATAAATATTTAAAACTAGAAATTATAATGAATTAGAAAAACAGTAGTAGTTTCTCTTCTGTGATCTATACCATCTCCCATCATGTAGAATTGTGTGGATTTATATTACACATTACCAGTCATAACTTTCCTTCTATTGATTAAGCCTTAAATACAATTAGATGTCTAGTGGTTACTCCCAAGATAAGTATGCCATTATTGCATCATTATGAATATTTTGTTAAGGCAGTAATTTTTTTGTGGCTCATAGGCTTTACATTTGGATAGGAGTAGGTAGGATTATTCATTACTGTTTTCTATTGCCAGACTGCATAGAACCCACAGACACTGTGAAGGCTAGTCCTTGTGACAAATAGGTGTTTTATGCCTAAGGAAACATAGCTTCTAGCGTAAAAACTTGAATTTTTTGTTTCATTCTATTTTTATTCTATTTTGTGCAGAAATAGTAGGCTTAACCAGACAATCTAATTAATGTTTGAAAATTCTATAGGTTACTGAGCAATCTTTGCCTTCCTATACACAACTGACTGATATTGTGATAGTAGCACATAAATATGAAGAGTTATTTTTCCAGATAACACCATGGACCAAATGTAACTTCACTGCTACTAGGAATATAGTGTACTTATAATCCTCCAAAATAATTTAAAAACATATTTGAAATCTGTTTAATCTAGAACCATTATAGGCACCAAAATCCATATTAGTCATGCTTCTTCAGAGATCTAGAACATGTGTGTGTGTGTGTGTGTGTGTGTGTGTATGTGTGTGTGTGTGTGTGTAGAAAGAGATTTACTATCAACAGTGGCTTCACATGATGGTGGTGGTAGAGAAATCTCAAAGTGGTCAGAAGGCTGTAGACCTAGCAAAGCCAGTCAGGCTCCACCCTAAGCCCAAAGGCCTGACAACCAGGAGAGCTAATGGTGTGAACTCCAGATCTAAGTAAGCTTTCAGCTTATGTCTTAAGGCTAAAAGCAAAATAATTCTAAACTGAAAAAATTCACCAAAGTTTCATCCACTGGTCATTTACTATACCTATCATGGTACATTCACCCAGTTAACATTTTGTCCAGTACACTTAAAAATACACTATACAAGCATTAATATGGACCAATTTCAATTTAATTATAGTAGTTAAAAGAAATAAGACTCCGCGGTGTTTACTGTATTGCAATGATAAAACATTTTAAAAGTTTTATTGATAGTTTACTGTAAGCACCTGAAATTGTGAAGGACATGAGGAAACTTCAGAGGTTGATAAAGCTGGGACATTTTGGGTGTTGTCCACACATCCATTTTATATAGTACTGTACACTACAAAGAACAAATTCAGTGAATAATAATTTATATAGTATATGGCATTTAACTTACTTTAAAGTGTAATGGGCTTTAAGCTGCATACATTTTTTTCAAAATGTCATGATTAAAGTATCAGCAATAAAAATATTCTATAAAAATTAGAATTATTTCTTTTAAACATACCAAGGCTGAACACAATGACCTACACGTTTTCCAGGATTCTGTATTTTTCTTATGTTATTAAAACATTTTATATGTATAAATTATTCTTTTGTAATGAACACTAAATTAAGTATAGCCAAATTAACTGAATATGCCTGGAAAATCTCTAGATATTTTAAATAAATACAAGTAGACCAGGACACTGGTTTATTCAGTTAGCTTAATTTAATTTTATCTCATGCTACCCATGATCCTACCATAATATATAAGAAGACATTATTAAAACCTCATTGATTTTACACTCATTTCTTGAATCAGATATAGGCACTTAAACCACTTCTGTTCTTCTCTACATGAGTTACAAATGAGAATCTCTTTTCTTTTTAAAGAGTTAAAAATTCAGTGTTGACCATGTTAGAATTTTGCACAAATAGAGTGATCCTTTTCTCAGATCCTCTTGAAGATGAGGACTAGATTTTCTTAATATTGGTGAAAATTCCACCTCATGAAGAATGCTCCATTCTTTAAAGGATGAAAAACTGTGCTGTAAAATGGAGCGTATGGAAAGCAAAGGTGAATTACATCCTATAGTATTTGGACTTACATGTCCTGGATATGGCTAAATGTTAACTTATTTTATTTCTGTGAAGTATATACTCACATTATGCCCACCCATTGTCACTTATAAAATGTTGAAATTTAGCAGTTCTTGGTAGCAATTTTAACTGAGAAATTAATCTTTAAATATAGAAAATATAATATTTTCTATATTTAAGCACTAATATATTGCTTCTGAAAGATATAGTGATAAATTCTAAATCAACTTAACATTGGCAAGGTTATATGTGGCAACATAGAGGCTTATTAATAGCTTTGAATTGTTACTAGCTAGTAGGTGAATCCACAAAAGTCTTCTCTACCTAGGTGTAAATCTTACTAAAAATAACTAAAGAACTTTGCATACTATAATTCACACAAGAATGATGTGACTGTGTCACTGAGGGAACACATGATCCAATCATCAGGAATTTAAAATACTCATTAATAAAAAACTGGTTATGAAATATTCATGTTAATGTCTTAATATTGATAACCTGTTGAAACTTCTTTTAATATAATTTCAACATTGGCAGAAAGGTATTCATAGGTTCCATTTTATGTATGCAATAAACAAGTCAGGAGGTGACATTATCTGTGATTATTTACAGGTGTGATACTTCTATAGATTTGAGGTATAATTTCAGGAAGTAAGGAGAAACAGAGACATTACCAGAAGGAATTAAAAGTCTATAATATGCATATGCTTAATATGTAACTTCATCAGATATCATATGACAGTACATAATAAATATATAATCTACAATTAAATATTCAATTTTGATAAGATTTATCAAAAACAGGTTTAGTAGGCTTAAATATTTTACATTTGACTCAAAGTTTTAAAAACATGCCCAGTGGGAGTTGGGTACATTCTCTATCCATAACAGAAAGTGTTCCATGCATTGTTCTTTCAAATCTAGTGTGGTACAGAGAATGTCAAAGAAAGTGATGATCTAAAGCACCATGGCACCAGAGTGAGAGGCTTTTATTGACCAGAATAACTTTCAAATAGAAAGGAGGAATTTTTATTTTTACTAGATTCCATGCAAAGAATATGTTTTTTTTTTTTTGTTTTTTTTTTTAAAGAAACCACAGGAAAAGAACACACAGGAAATGTGTGACACCACAGAAAGACTAAATCTCTGAATTATAGTAAAGATGAGGGAGTATAATTCCAAATCACTGGCATACATTGGATCTTTAACAAATCATAAAAGAACACTTGTCAGGTTAAGGATAGACATACCTACATAGATAAGACCAGGGGGAAGCAGAAATTGCCACACTAATATCTGACATAAGAGTCTACCCAAATGCTGGAGAATGCGCATTCTCCTTATTTGCCCAAGGAAGCATCTATATAATAGACCACATCCTGGAACACAAAACAAGCCTTAAACAACTGGGGAAAATTGAACTAATTCCATATATCCTATCTGCCCATTCTAAAATAAAACTTAAAAACTGACAGCAAAAGAAATCTCTAGTAAGTGCATACAATTATGGTGATTAAGCAACTCATTACAAAATGATGAATGGGTCAAGGATGAAATGAAGGAATTAATGCAAATACTACTTGTTCTGGTATATCTTCTGACAGAATTTGTTAAGATTGGTAAATGATGCAGGCATTATCAGGTTGATCCATGTTAACAGAAGAAAATGCATTGATTATCATCACTTTTCTATTTCCAGGTTAATATTTTATTATAGCCGCTCTAACTGTATCTAGAAGCAGAATTAGTTAAAAGCTGTTTGTTTGACATAAAACCAAGAGTTGATGCATAGTCCTTGATGTGTATAATAGTACAATGAAATAAGTAGTGATGACTAGAGTGTTCACTTCCTTCACATTTTAATATAAGTTGTTTGTGTAAGTATATAAAATAATGATTATTTTAAAAATATCTTTAAAATTACTGAAAAAGTAACATTTACGTCCAATGTACTGGTATGAATAAGCCTAAGGACATTACCAGATCCTATCTCCAAATCACAATCTGACCATAGGAGAGATTTGGCCAGTGACAAGGGTTTAAAAATAAGTGTGAGTTGTCACATTAGATACTCAGCTTTAATAAGCACTTATTTGAGTGACCTCATGTGTCTTTCCATTAGGAGTCAACTAACAATCTGTGATGGAACATGAGAAGCAATGGAGGACATCTTACACTAAAAGAACAAAAGTAAAAAAAAAAAAACCCTGTGTATAAAGATATACCCACCCTCATACCCAAAAACATAAACACAGAATTCCATAAAGTGATCCATCTCTGTCATTGGACAATGATCATATTGCTATTATTAGTTGCAGCAAAAATTTCTATGCTAAATATGATCTTCAGATGAAATACTAAGAGAATACAGTAAAGAGGAGTTAAAATATATAACTATGAATACATTGTATATGTGTGTCTGTGTGAGTGTGTGTATCTCTGTGTGTGTGAGTATGTGTGTGTGTGTCTCTATGTGAGTGTGTGTGTGTGTGTGTGTGTGTGTGTGTGTGTAATCCACAGATGATACAGTTCTCTCTTAAATTTTATCAAAGTTGGAGTTAACATTTATAACATCCTTACTTTACTGGCTATTGCAATTCCCTCAGGCTAGAGCTGCACTCATTTTGATTATTCATCTGACAATAGCAGGAGACTTGGAATCTCTGAAGACTTTTTTTCATTTCTGAGGACTTGGAATCTCTGATGACTTTTTTCCTGATGAATCATTTCTATTAACTCTTTAAATTGGATATGGGAAGAATAAACATCCCAGGGAACCCTTGGGTTACACGTAAAGTGAATTACATAACCAAACTAATTTTATCCTTTAAGATCACAAGCAATTATTTGCTATGCTCTTCACTTACTGGTTCATTGACATAATGAGCTCGATAGTCAGATAACAGTGTCAATCTTGAATCAATGGAATTATGCTATGCCTCCTGCAAAACTTTACTTCCTTGAAAATGAAAACATAAACCACTAGTTCTCTATATTCCTGTATCAGATAAAAAGAAATGGCACAATGATTTCATAGATGCAGTAGCAAAAGACTGTCCTTCCTACTTCTCTTGTGGTTTTGCACCTGTATTCTGACATGGGGAAGACATCATTTAGCACAGGTTGCTGCTTTAACAGATTACCCACATTCTTTAAGAAGCATATCAATTCAACCATACAACTTCTGAGTCTTCATTGGGGCATATTTTACTGTTCTCTCTAGCCACTCTTGGAAGAGGTATTAAACGGCAAGACTAATGATTCTACAGTCATGGCCACTGCTGTGCCTTTCTTTTTTGTAGTAAAAGAAGTTTCTTAGGCATGAGAGGAAAATAGTGAATATATAGAACAAAGTACTCTGTAAGATCACAGATAGCAACAATATCCAGAAAATCAAATACATGTCCAAAATTTGTGGCTATTTCATTAGTCTAATGACCATAAGAATAAGGCACTTTCTAAGTGTGTACAGCTTACATTAAGTTCTTTTACCATTAAATAAAAATTAATATAAAAAACAAAGTTGGAAGAAACAACAAAAGGTGATGGATATGTTTAAAGCATTGGCAGCTTCACAGTGAATATCCAAAGGTACACTAAGAAGTGGACAATTAGCCTTTATATTCATTTATCATTTATACCTTTTGAAAATGTTGAAAAAAAACCAATGTAACTAACAAGTTAAATCCTCCTATTTTCAGTTTTCTTTCAATTCCCCTATGGGCTGTGAGTTGGTTTATAAGGAAAAAACCCATGGTTTCCACAGCAAAATCCAGCAACAGCACAAAGATGGATGGATGAATAATTTGAATTTGTAAATTTGAGTTAGAGTTCAGAAAACATAACCTCTTTACCCACTCAGTATTTGTATTCTACTGTAGTAATAATTACCCACAAATTCAATAAATAGTTATTGAGGACCAATTAGAATTTAGGTTGTACTAGATGCTAAGAGTAAATTGAGAGTGATTAAAATCATTTCCCTAAAGAATTGCTCCTTATCTGAGATCTAAATGATTACTAAGAATGTATTTTAAGATAAAGTAAAAGGTGACTGTGCTGGCAAAGCGTCCTGGACAAGGATGTATCAGCTATTCAAAGGTCTCCAGTGGGAGGGAGAACTGAAGATACAGAGTACAGGATGCAGAGGCTGAAGGTAAAATATCAAGGAAGCAGGATGTAGGATTCTATAGGATTCTGCTTTGTAGCGCAAAATACAAAAACTGGCTGAAAGATTTTAAGAGAATATTCAATACTGAAAATATAAAAATAAAACTTCTATAATATGTGCAGATCTGACCCTCGTAGGGGAGGAAGGTGGCTCTAGGATGCTTGCTGTGGACATAGACATAGTTGGGGAAACTTAATCTTCATTTAGAAAGTCAAGTACAAATGTTATCAATAGATTATTTATAAACTTTAATGAACAAAATAAGATTGCCTATTAAAATCTTGACTTGAATAATTTTATTTAGGCCAGTATGATTGACAATAAAATGTCTTGGTATCCCTCAGTATATTGCATTAATTTAGTAAACTTTTTAAAAAGACATATAATGAAAACTTACTATAAAAAGATGATTAAGGGTATAAATCAAGGTGAACATATAAAAACAATTTCATTCTAAAGAATATAAATGTGAGTTCATGACAAGGTGTTTATAAAATTTCCCCTTAGTCTTTAATCTGTTACCTTTCCATTGACCACACTTTCTTAGTCTCCTTAACAACTTCTCTTAAAATAATTGTTCCAGATGTCCTGTGTAAAACTGAGCCCTTGACTACCACCGCTTCTTACCACGTTCATCAGTTGGGAGTCTCTGCAATTACCACCACCACTTCAGGCATATACTTCATAGATCAAGGCTGAGTATAGCACCAATCTACAGGTATGAACTGTACAAGCTAAATACTTAGAATGCATGATTTGACATTATGCCCATAGAGCAACACAACTATAATGCTTTTTCCTCTAGATCCCAGTGACTTTCCAAATCATGAGGTTGATACCAGGGTTACAGTACCACAATCAGTTCCTCCTGCGAAGCTGGCCTAAGATCTTGTAAGAGGAGGCAGGAAGATTGTAAGAGTTGGGGTGAAGGCAGAAGTGGAGCGGAAATTTGTCTTCTGGATATGGCTCTGGGCATGTGAAACTAAAACAGTTCAAGACTGGGCCCTCCATCATTCTATCACAGAAGAACATTCTGCTCCATGGGGAGCAATAGACAGTTAATATTTACTAGTACAGAGAAGATAGGTCATATTTTTTGTGGTAGCCCCAGGCAAGTTGCCTTTGCACGAGTAAATAGCTGTGCTCATAGAAACAATCTTAACTAAATGTGGTGGGTCTTTGGAAAGAAGAAAGGACTTGACAGGTGGGACAGGGAAGAACATCATCAAAGTACGTTATATGCCCATGTGAATTTGTGAATGAATAAATAGAAATGAAGCTATTATTCTTAGACAGTTTTCTCCTGTATTCTTTCACTTTTATTTTGCCTAGTGATTTTCTAGGTGACCAGAGGAGACATTTGAAAATGACAGTCATTCAGTAAGATCTCTTCTTGTGGATTAGAAGCAAGCTATCAGGTGAGTTTTTCTCTGACTTCTCCTCCATTAGAAGCATTTTCTGTTCTTTTGTACCGTTTATATCAGTTTACTTTTAGCACGAGTAGAATTATTGTGTCTTCTAGGGTGCTCAATAGTTCTAGATTTCAGCTTTTTATTGAGCTGGAAAGAACAAAACATTTTCTTTCCCAAATAATTTCTCCTTTGTTCTGTTCACAGGGTCTAAATGAGGGCTTAGTGTACTTGTTTCATAAAGAGTCCAAAAGTTATTAAACATTATGGCTGTGTCTTTGACACAACTATGTGTACCTCCCATTGTAACATGAAAGATGCCATAGAGGATATGAAAAGCAATGAACATGAATGAACTCCCACAAATCTTTATTCACCAAAACATATACTATCATATGTCCCAGCAATAGCAGTCTAGAGTAGAAGAAGAAATATCTGAAAGACATGGGATGATTTCCAATGTACAACATAAACTTACATGAAAAAATTTTATGTATTATGCAAATAGTTTAATATATAAAAAATTTAAAAAGAAGGTAAAAATAAATGTACAGGGTACATTTGACCCCATGAATATTGCTGATAATTGCTGTAAACAAATAAATATGTACAAATACATTATATAATAAAATATTTAAAAATATTCTTTAATGAAATAATTAGATGGTAAAACTAGCTCCATATAGAAGTACACCCCAAGCACACAATGGGTTGGGCCCTCCCACACCAATTACTAAATTATTAAGGAAATTTCCTATATTTTACAACTTATTTCAAATTTGCAATTTAAATTTACAATTTATTTAGATATTATTTATTTATAGTTATAACATTATAGATTTTATTATTTAAGTATTCAGTTCTGACAATTGTTCTTTGAAAATGATGTACATAGGAATAAACATTAATACAAAAATATAAATTAACAAAATCTTTGACCTAATACATACAAGTGAAGTACTCAGAACATTTAATATGTCACCTACATGTTAGCTATTGTTGATGCTTCTACTGCTTCTGGATGACTACATTCATAAATTAAATGTAGAATATATTAAGTGTGTAGTGAATTATAAGCTCACTCTTCAGTTGTCTGCATTAGAGTTATTCATGCAATAGAGTGTTTGTAAATTTTCAGAGGGCAGTACATTAATACTTTTCTCAGTTGACATTATCCAGCTCTGCTGGCTAGTTTTATATCAACTTGAGAAAGGTTATAGTCCTCTGAGAGAGACAATCTGAGTTGAGAAAATGCCTCTTGAAGACGGAGCCTGTAGGGAATTGACTTAATTCGTGACTGATGTGGGAGAGTCCGCCCCACTGTGTGTGTTCACCCATTGAAGTTTGGGTGTACTTCTAGATGGAACTGGTTTTATTTTCAAATCATTTCATTAAATAACAATATTTTAGAATATTGTTTTTGTTTAATAGCAATAAAGGTATTGTTACATACAATGACACACATTCCTAGTCGGGCCTTAACAGAGTTGCTTTGTTTGTGTTCCCCTTCTTGAGTCTCAGCCTTAGTGATGCACATAGGCCTCAGTGTGTCATTGCCTTCATGGGTGATGAGAGCCCCACTTATATGAAGATGTATAAGCTAAATAGCATCATGGGTTTGATTTTTATGCTGTTTTTTGTGGCCACAGTTGTCTAGCTCACACACATCGATTGTCAGCTTCAGATGTGAGGTTATTTCACTAAGCTATGGTGGGAAAAATGGAAAATAAGGCCAACGTTAAACAAAATATCTACTTGACAGTAGATCCACCAAATCATCCTAGGGTTAAAATGCCAGTGAGGAAGAAATCTCCAAAAGTTTTTAGGAAGTTCTTTCACCCAATTCTCTGGTAAATTTGATCCAAATCACTCCATTTTCTTATAGCATTTTCTTGTACCCAAATAACATTAAGACAAAATAACGAAGGCTTTTTTAGAAAGTGTTTCAACATTCTGAGGGAAAATTAGTTAGTTGAAAAGCAAAATGAAACAAATAAAACCCTCAAATTGTTTTCCAGAACCCAGGAAATTAAATATAGATGGATATTTAAATCTGACTTTCAATTTAAATCATAAAAAAATCAAACTCTTGTTGGTTTTTTGGGGGAGGGATTGCTCTGGGTAAAGATATGTTATAAACGATGACATTGAGGGACTTTAAAAGTGATGTTAAGTGACTAAAATTGCACACAGAGCCTATATCTGTGTTTTATTCTATGTCTCCAGTCAATTCTTGGGCATCCTTGGCAGTTTGTAGCATTTAAATTTTCAGTCTTTAGTTCCACTTACTTTACCATGTACTCACTCTGGATAGTCTTCTTTACAAAAAAAGATATGTATAAATAAATCCAAGGCAGGACGTGTCTTCTATCGATCCTTAGGATAAATGTACTCTAACAAAGCATTAAAACTGAATATGAGTTTTTTTTCATAATAGTAGAAACCTTATTTCTTCTTTTTTCAGGAGGAACTTCTCAGTTATATATAGTGATATATAAAAATTATTTAATGGAATCTAAAATTAATTTTAAAATTATAAAGTAGAGTCAATATTTTCATCTATATGACCATAATTTATATTTCACTATATCCCCATGATTACATCTATTATTTAAATGTCCACTTCAAAGGAGAAATGATTAAGGTCGAAAGGAAATGGGACTTGTTCAAATACACAGAGGACATTCAAGTAAGGCTTTGATTTGGATCATGAAAACTTAACCAGGATAATTGCACACAATCCACTGTGGTATCTGTGGAGAAAGAATCTAAATGTCTGCAATGTTCTCTTTTGATTGTATGCCTATGACTGGCTGTAATTCAAGGACACTGAAATAAAGTTTAATTCTTCTAGATGATAAAATGTACAGAAATTTCATACACTGGATACCTGGGGTGAGAATTAGGGTGACAAGAACCAGCAGTGAAAGTTTTGAAGAAAAGTACAGAAGAGCATTCTTAATGATGATCTGGTAGGGAAGATTCTGAAAAGATTCAGATGTATACTTGTGAGATTAAGAACTATATTTCACATAGTCTAATCTTTTTTATTTCTTGTATGTCAGCTTTTAGAACAAGTAATTTGTCTCAACTCTTTGGTAAAGTAAACTATAAAATAATAAATTAACCAAGGCCATATGAACAAGGTGAGTTGGATGCTGGGCCACATTTTGGTCCAGATTTGGGCCTTGAGGACAAACCTGAGCCTAGCTTGAGTTTCTGTGGCCTTGTGGGAGAGCCTAAGCCTGGCTCGAGTTTTGAGACCCATCTCAGTCACTTCCATACTGGGGTGACTCAGCAAGACCTCTTTGACCCTGCCTCTGCCCTGCCGTTTCTGATGTGAGGCTTGCCATTGGCCCTGTCAGTTACCCCTTACCCTCTGTCACCCTTCCCTGCCTCCTACGTCATCTCTTCCCATTCCTAAGTGCCCATCTCCTTGCCTTCTCTACAGAAGCAAGTGCCTAGTTTAATAAAGTGAGTTCCTGCTTTGATAAGACTCCCGGCTTGGCATGTTTCTTTTGGTCCGTCGACACTCGCCATCTCGTTCAGCCCCGGACAGACCCAGCTGGACTGGGTTCTCTCCTCTCGCCTGGACCTGCCGGCAGTTGGATATAAAAGGGAGTTAGACATTGTCTTCTAATAGCTCAAGACATGAAAAATACATACACAGAGTGGTATGATAAACATCAGTACAGCTTTGGTTTATGACTTAGTACTTTTTATATAGTAAGAAGCCACACACACCCTTCTGGTGCCCTAGTGATGTCTGTCTGTCTATAGTCTCAGAAAACATTCATTTGAGTGTTTGGTTTTGCCTTTTATTTATCACCATCTTTTTAACTGTAAAACACAGTTATGATGGTGAAGTAGAGCAACGTCTATGGTGCACGGCTGACCTCCTTCTGGCTCCATTATGACCACTGCCCACATCTACCTACGGTCATAGGTTACATCAGCCAGTTTGTACTTCATCTCACATCACTTATTTCTGATACCTGGGGTTTGCTGGGGCTTACATTCTTAACGAGCTCTTGTCATTATCCAGGTCGTTAGAATAGTTGCAAGATTTTTATTGTTATTTTTTCCCTTCATCCATTTGGTCAGTTTATAAGAAGGTATTGTGGTGTACATTTTTTAATATCTCTCTTCTGAGCTAGAAATGTCATTTTATTAATAATAATTTTTCTAGCACAGTATTGATAGACGTGTATATAACCAATGTAACGTGCCTTTACTGATAGCTCTGTTTTTGACATTTTATGTATTTACATTCAAACGTCATCCCCTTTCCCGGTTTCCCCTCTGGAACCCCATCTCCTATTCTACCTCCCGCTGTATCAATGAGGTTGCTTCCGCTCCCAACCACCCACCCTTGCCTCCCTGCCCTCGAATTCCCCTATACTGGGCATTAAACCTTCACAGGACCAAGGAGTTCTCCTATTGATGCCAGACAATGCCATGCTCTGCCACATACGTGGCTGGAGTCATGGGCCCCTCTATGTGTACTCTTTGGTTGATGGTTTAGTCCCCGGGAGCTCTGGGGGGGGGGGGTGTCTGATTGGTTGATATTGTTGTTCTTCCTATGGGGTTGCAAACCCCTTCAGTTCCTTCAGTCCTCTCGCTAACTCCTACATTGGGGACCCTGTGCTAAGTCCAGTGGTTGGCTGTAAGCATCCACCTTTGTATTTGTCAGGCTCTGGCAGATTCTCTCTGGAGACAGCTATAACAGGCTCCTGTCAGCAAGCACTTCTTGGCATCAGCAGTAGTGCCTTGGTGTCTGTATATGGGATGGATCCACAGATGGGGCAGTCTCTGAATGACCTTTCCTTCAGTCTCTGCTCCACACTTTGTTCCTGAATTTGGAGATGAGTGGGTGGACCCCTTTCCCAACCTGGGGCCTTGCCTAACCTCTGGATATGGTCTCTACAAGTTTTCCCTCCCCTTTGTTGGGCATTTCAGCTAATGTTATCCCTGTTGGGTCCTGGGAGCCTCTTGCTTTCCTGACATCTGGGACTTTTAGTGGCTACCCCCAGTTCCCCATCCCCCATTGCTACACACCTCTGTTCAAATTCCTGATCCTCTGTATACCATACCAATCATTTCTCATACCTGATCCTGCCCCCCCTTTCCCCTTCTCCCTCCTTTCTTCTTCCCAAGTCCTTCCCACCCTCTACCTCCCGTGATATTTTGTTCCCCTTCTAAGAAGGACTGAAGTATCAACATTTTGCTCTTCCCTCTTCTTGAGCTTCGTATGGTCTGCAAATTTGATCTTGGGTATTCTGAGATTTTGGGCTAATATCCACTTATCAGTGAGTGTATACCGTGTGTGTTCTTTTGTGACTGGGTTACTTCACTCAGGATAATATTTTCTAGTTCCATCCATTTGCCTAAGAAATGCATGGATTCATTGTTTTTAATAGCTGAGTAGTACTCCATTGTGTAAATGTACCACATTTTCTGTATCCATTCCTCTGTTGAAGGACATCTGGGTTCATTGCAGCTTCTGGCTATTATAAATAAGGCTGCTATTAACACAGTGGAGCATGTGTCCTTGTTTTATGTTGGAGAATCTATTGGGTATATGCCTGGTAATGGTATAGCTGGGTTTTCAGGTAATACTGTGTCCAGTTTTCTGAGGAACTGCCAGGCTGATTGCCAGTGTGCTTGAACCACCTGGCAATCCCACTAACAATGGAGGAGTGTTCCTTTTTCTCTACATCCTCGCCAACATCTACTGTTACCAGAATTTTGATCTTAGCCATTCTGACTGGTGTTAATTGGAATCTCAGGGTTGTTCTGATTTGCATTTTCCCAATTACTAAGGATGTTGAACATTTCTTTAGATGCTTCTCTGCCATTCAGTATTCCTCAATTGAGAATTCTTTGTTTAGCTCTGTACCCTATTTTTTAATAGGGTTATTTGGTTCTCTGGAGTCTAATTTCTTGAGTTCTTTGAAGATATTGGATACTAGTCTTCTATCAGATGTTGGGTTGGTAAAGATCTTCTCCCAATCTGTTGGTTTGTGTTTTGTCCTATTGACAGTGTCTCTTGCCTTACAGAAACTTTGCCATTTTATGAGGTCCTATTTGTTGATCATAAGCCATTGGTGTTCTGTTCTGTTCAGGAAATTTTCTCCTGTGCCTGGGTGTTCCAGGCTCTTCCCCGCTCTTTCTTCTATTAGTTTCAGTGTATCTGGTTTTAAGTGGAGGTTCTTGCTCCACCTGGACTTGAGCTTTGTACAAGGTGATAAGAATGGGTCAATGTGTATTCTTCTACATGCTGACCACCAGTTGAACCAGCACCATTTGTTGAAAATGCTTTCCTTTTTTCACTGAATGATTTTAGCTCCTTTGTCAAAGATCAAGTGACTATAGGTAGGTGGGTTCATTTCTAGGTCTTAAATTCTATTCCATTGGTCTACCTACCTACCAGTAATACCAATATCATGCAGTTTTTATCACTATTGCTCTGTAACACAGTTTGAGGCCAAGGATGGTCATTCCCCCAGAAGTTCTTGTTGTGAATAGTTTTCACTATCCTGGGTTTTTTGTTATTCCAAATGAATTTGCAAATTGCTCATTCTAACTCTATGAAGAGTTGAGTTGGAATTTTGATGGGGATTGCATTTAATCTGTAGATTGCTTTCAGCAAGATGGCCATTTTATTATATTAATCTTGCCAATCCATGAGCATGGGAGATCTTTCCATCTTCTGAGATCTTCAATTTTTTTCTCCAGGGACTTGAAGTTCTTGTCATACAGATCTTTCACTTGCTTGGTTAGTATCACACCAAGGTATTTAATATTATTTGTGCCTATTGTGAAAGGTGTCATTTCCCTAATTTCTTTCTCAGCCTGTTTATCCTTTGAGTATAGAAAGGCTACTAGTTGTTTGAGTTAATTTTATATTCAGCCACTTTGATAAAGTTTTTTTAAATCAGCTTTAGGAGTTCTCTGTTGGAATTTTTGGGGTCACTTAAGTATACTGATAGCTCTTTAATGAGAATAATATTAAAAAACATAAAAAGTATTATTTGCTTGCTTTTGTAAGTTTCTTTAAGTACACTTAAAAAAGGCATCACAGAACATCTCTCTTTTCCTACACTCATTTGAAAGAAGAGCATACATACTTCCCTACCTCCCTGCCTTATGAATATCTTCATGATCATCACATATTTAGGGTCTCCTGCTGCTCTTCGTGTCTATCTGAACTATACTTCAAACACTGTTTCTTACTGATACGCAGTAAAACTGATCCATTGATGACATTCTGAGTAAGTGAAAATAATATCTTTGCTACACCATTGTTTTCCATTTCCTTTTTCCTGAAAAAATGTTTGTAATATAATTGCAGAGTTATAAAATACAATTTCTAAACCACATGTTCATATATTTCCATTACTTGATAAATTTATGCATATATACAAATATAAACAACATATAATGACCATATCTATCCATAATTTCTCCTTTTTAACTTGCTCTAGACCTTACCAGTACATTTCCCCTCAATTTCATGCTTTCCTTTTAAAATAAATCTATGGATTCTACCTTCATCAACTGCTCCTTAGATAATAGTAGGACCTCATGAATGCTTACACTGTGTATGATGAAATATAGTGTATTGAAGTTGTCTGGTCTGTGCAGGTAACGACTGCTTCAGTGAATTTGAGAGTGCAATGGTGTGTAAGGCTCAGAAGACAGTATTTTATAGCACTTGGCCTCACTCTCTGACTTTCACAATCTTTCTGCCTCATCTTTCTTGATGTTCTCCGAGGTGATAGGGACTGCACTCAGAATCTACACTTGGTTCCATTTATCATGGATTCTACTAATTTTTACTTGGTTTTGTCACTGACTATTTTCATATTGTTGGTAGAGTTTATTTCATTTTGTATATTTAGGATGGCGCCTATATAATATATTTATTTGAAAATTGATACTATTTTTATTTCAAAATTATTTTTAACTCAATATGTTCCTGAGGAATAATTTTTTTAAAATTTTGGCTTCAACTATAAACTTAGACATTTTCTTTGAAACATGCTTTCCTTCTGCTATATCAAAACAGAAAATAAAAATGTATTTGTTTTTTGTAGTATAATTTTCGGAAAGAGGCATAAAGTTTATTTAAAATGTCCATAAAATATTAAATGCATTAACTTTATAACAGTTATTTAAATTTTTGACAAATCAGAGATTAATAAATAATTTAATTGACGGTGTTATTTTCAGATATCGACACTGAAGATAAATACTTTGTAACAGATCCATCAAGTTGGGTTTTTGTATGAAAAATATATATAAGAAAGAAACCACAAATCAAAGAGTACACATGAAGGAACCCATGGCTCCAGCTGCATATGTTGCAGAGTATGGCCTTGTTTGGCATCAAGGGGAGGGGAGGCCCTTGGTCCTTTTGAGGCTTGATGCCCCAGTGTAGGTGAATGCCAGGGTGGGGAGGTGGGAGTGGGTGGGTTGGTGGGGGAACACCCTCATTGAAGCAGGGAAAGAGAGGTTGGGATAGGGGAAACTTGGGAGGCAGAGGCAGGCAGATTTCTGAGTTCGAGGCCAACCTGGTCTACAGAGTGAGTTCCAGGATAGCCAGGGCTACACAGAGAAACCCTGTCTTGAAAAAAACCAATAAATAAATAAATAAATAAATAAAGAAAGAAAGAAAGAAAGAAAGAAAGAAAGAAAGAAAGAAAGAAAGAAAGAAAAAAGAAAAAAAGAGAATGGGGATAATATTTGAAATGCAACTAAATAAAATATCCAATACAAAAAGAAGACAAGAAATTATATTGAATTTTTATCATAGTTGATAATATGCTTTGGGAAATTTTATCATTAAAATACTCAAGGTTAAACTTGTATTTTAAAAATAGATTATATCCTTTTCTTTTAGAAAATTTATCACCAAATAATTCTTATTTAAACATATAAGGAGATATACTGTTATTTATAAAAGACAGAACTGGACAATAAAAATATATTTTATCAGTTTGATGGCATATGTATACAGCATTGATACTTCTTAGTCAAGGCAAAGACTGAGTGCTTTCCTCGGTATGCACCAAGTAGCCAGCCTGTATGCTTCCAGTGCTCTCAATATGCAGACTTCTCTATCAAGAAGGACTGACAACATAAGTTCCCAGATAAGACACAGTATTTAAGTCATTAAGTCAAAATTCTATGAGTCAATTTAAGAGTCAAATTTGTGTTTTCTGGGGTATCATATTACTTAATCTCAGTAAATGAACATACCTGCATTTATAAGGTAAGAAGACCGTGGCATGAACAGGTAACTGATATTTATTCTTCTGAGAAATTCATAATTTCCTGGCAACTTCCTTAGATGTACTTTACTTTCATATTGATCAGTATTGTCTGAACACTGATATTAAATTGAAAGATTTATGTTAGTTGTTATTTGCTCATGGAAGTCTTTCAGTGTCAAAATTTCCCAAAAGACAGGCCTGGGAGGTTTAGAGGAATAATGGATAGGGTTCTCACTGCCCTTTCAAGTTTGGCATTTTTTTTCCTGAAGATATTCTAGACCACTATTTATATTCCAGGAAGCCCTGTGTATTTCCCAGGTGTCTCATTCTCTTGCTTGAAAAATATTGCCATCCGTCCTAGTTTTCATTTAGTATTTGATTGTGAGCTCCTTTTTACTCTTCCCCTGGGGTTTTGCTCTTATCCACCTGGCTTATTGGCTCTCTGATTTGAGCAGATTTAAGGTAATCTGTAAGTAGGATTGATACCTCTCCTCTTTAATTCTTTTCCTTCTTTCTGCTATTTGTCTGGTTTCTGCATCCTCTATAGTTTCTTATAAAACTTTACCTGAAATTGACAACATAATAGGACTTTCAGTTGTCCTATGAATGATAGATTTCAATGTTTTCACTAAGTCATCTCATGTAACTACACAATCTGCTCATAAATAATGAGTAAATTGTGTTTAATTGAAAAGCTGTCTGATGTTGGGTTTGAAATATTCCATAGTAAATATTTTCTATTGTTCTGGTACTTTCCTGTTTTCAACAAAATATCTTTCCTTTTAACAAGTTCTATCTGTTGTAATTATTAATTCTTAATTAGCAGGATTCTGATAGGGGTTAAACTTTCTCGACAATCAAATATCATGAAGGGTGTAGGCATCTTCTCTAAAGACAAAGCATGTGCTTTCCTGTGAAAATTATTCTAAAGTTGATATATTCAAATTCTCAAATGTGTTTACTAACATACTACATAATAATTACTCTATGTTTTATGACTCAAGTCTGTGATGTCTCAGTATTACATACATGTCTTTGATTCCAGAGCTGTGTCCCTAAGTTCAAAAAGATAGGTAAATTACTAATGTTATATATAATTCTACTTTACATAACATGTATATTATTATATTATTTGAAAATAAATGTACAGAAAATGTCATTGATATAATTATGATATATTTGTTCCATCTTACTATATAGAAAAATAGAAAAACACTGGGAGACATAGGAAAACAGTGAAATACTAGCTCTTGGTTTAATTGTTCAGAAGTGCATATGTGCTTGATGTGATTTAAACTTGGGGAATCAAAAAGCTGAAATAAAGGTATAGGTGATCCGATCCTTAGCTCTTAATGGAGGGCTCTTACGAGCCGAGATTCCCCTTCTGAGATCCTTCTGGTTGCTGAAGCTCTTTCTTTGGTTTCATAAGCTTGGATGTTTCTACTCTGGTAGGCTGTCAGCTAGTTTCTAGAAGTTGCTTATGTTCTTACCATGCAGCAAGAAGTAACATGCCAACTATTTCTTGTGTCTTGAATTTTCTCGACTTCCTTTTATCCTAGGAAGAAGTTTTTGATTTTTAAATGAGTCAGGAGATAATATTATACTCACCCAAATAACCAAACCACCTCCTTACTTTAAGGTCAGCTGATCAATACCTTTAAATGTATTGACAAAGTCTTCTTGGCATGTGAGAAATAGCATGCTCTTAGTGTGGCATCTCAACATATTTATAAATCTAGATATTAGGTATCATGGGCAGCAGGCATTAAAAATTTCACTGATCACATGTGGTTTTCTTTTTCTGAGGTTAAGTAGAAAATAAAGATGCACAGGACTGATGCCAACGGTATGGTTGTGGGAGTTCTGTACTATCCTTATCCTTACCCTACTACCAGTGGGAAGCTACATTCTGAAGTCTTGCTTTACTTCCCAACTGTATTACTAAAATCCATATTTGTAGTTTTAGGCCACTTCCTTCTATTTTTCTGGGCCTATTTGAATGTTTACATTATCTCATCTACTACAGAATACTGTTGTACTTTGTGTGTATCATGTTATGGTTTATCCTTTGGACAGGGTAGTTCCATAAATCTAAGTATTTTTCCTAATTAGAAGCAAGGAATCCTATATTGCTGCAGACACTGCCAAAGATTTCCTCCTGATTTCTTCATAAGTTACATCTAAGAGTGTTGCTCTCTTCCCTAAGGAGTCATTTCTAGAAGTAGATCATCCTCTACAAGCTATCTTTGCATTTCAAAGTTGCTGAAATATCATTTCTCTTTTTGTGTCCCTTTAGATGACAACAGAGGTTAAATATGAATGATTTAATGACTTCTTAATCTTTGTCCTCCTTTGTATTTTCTTTTTCTATTAACATGTTTTGTTGATCCTCAGATATCATAAGTACAATATTATTAGATGGAATCATCTAGTAAGTATACTTTCTTTAAACATAACTCATGATTGTCATCTATGATTATATATGTATAGACTGTTATCATTCTTTAATATCTCACTTATTTTTCTGTACCTGGTCTGTCTGAATAGCATCTTTCTAGCTTTTTAACTTTTATTCTTTTCCCATAATTTCCATCTATTACATAGCTTTGTACTTTAATAAACCTTTGAATACAAAGACATCTTTGGACATTTGTATAATTGGTCCCTCAGAAATGGCTGAGTCATTAATAGCACTTCTTGCTCTTCCAAAGAATGCAAGGTGTGTTTTCCCTATTACTCCAGCTCCAGGTAACCCAACACTTTCCTCTGTCATATACTTGCATTCAAGTGCATGTGTGTAGAAGCACGTCTGTGCAGTTCAAATAGAAATGAAATAAATCTTTTAAAAATGCACTATAGTTTTCAGATTTATTTACATTTAATTTACAGAGCTTGTGTCTTGTATCTTTTGACCCATGTCCTTTATGTGCACCCGTCATGCTTGACTAAGGCTTAGTGCTTCTTTTATATCCTTATGATAAACACACATGGATTCATTTATAAATCTGCTAACTTAAAGCTATAATGTTTTTTATCCTTTATTCATCCGCTTGAAACTTGACTCATACTTAGAAAAATGGCCTCACCCTATCACTCACTCTCTTCATAAAGCTGGTTACTTTTGGCACACAACCACTATGGCAACATTCCTTTGATTTCTGGTATACAACTATGATTTATACATAATTATTTTTATTTTGTTTTTCTGATGCTCGGTATGGAGCAAATCTTTGCACATTCTAGGGACTTATACCTCAGGGAGTTAAAATGGAAATTGAATCTTGTTTATGAGAAAATTCATAATTAGTTGTAATGAGAATATCTATACATATTTCATCAAAACATTTATTTTGATCTTATCTGAGAAATCATGTCTAGAAATCAGAAAACATAATGAAGAATGACATTTAAATGAAAACCAACTTTTGCATGTTAATAATTACGTGAGGACCTTTAGGCTCTTGGTTCCACACTGAGTTTTGAATCATACATGACACCTAAACCAAAAGCATCTCGTGTCTAAATAAAGACACCCAGATCCTCAGAAGAAATAACTGCATACAGATGTATTTTGGTATTATTTATTCACAGAATGGTGGTTACATATTCTGTTTCAGAGAGGGAGGCTTATGTTTTATGTAGCTGGTGACTCTCACATTTGCGAAAATGTACTGAGAGTCACATTCCTCAACTTTGCCTCTGTGCATACGTTGTATTGGTCACATAAGCTCAGATTTTAAAGGTAATTCATGACCAAGCATTAAACAACTGCAAATACCAATCTCTAGAGTTATACGGACAAATATTCTCTTTCTAAAGGATCTTATTTAACTTTGTATAAACAGCAGATGAACTTTATCTAAGTCCATTATTCCGTATGGCAAGAAATGTAATGTTTTAGTTTGGGGTAATGTTTTTAATCAAAGTCTTTTTAAAACTCCAATTGAAATCCTGAAAGTACATATTTCCATTTACAAACACATTGAAAGTTGTTATGTCAACTACTACCTCTTTATAGATATTATTAAAATATAGTAAAAAATATCTAATTTGAAAGTCTATTTTTAATACCAGTGATAGTAACACTGAAATTATTAAAAATAACATGGACTATATTGTGAGGACTTATAATCATTAGGAAAGGAATTTTCTCTTATGTCAAGGCAAGTCTTAATAAATAGTACATGAATTCTTGAAGATGATTTTGTTGGATAATATACATCCTAATGTCAACATGCTCTGGGTCAAAAATACTGATGGATTTAGAATGCTTTAAAGTAAAGTCTTATTTTAGTTTGGTTTCTACTATTGTTGTGATAAAGCGCCATGCTCAACAGAGATTTGACCAGGGAAGGAATTTTGTGGATTACAGGTCATGGACCATAACCATGGGGAAATTCAAAGCAGGCCCTAAAACAGAGACCATGAAGGAATGCTACTTATAGGTCTGTACTCCATGGCTTGACCTTAAGGGCCCCACCAGGTCTCAACAATGCTATATTTGGAAAAAATTCAACATGGCTTTCAGAGTGGGCAAACTACTTAAACCATAACAAATCCTTGCAGCAATAAAAACACACATGTGTTTGTCTATGTTATTGAAAGGACATTTATGAGATTTAAGCAAATTTATAATATGACTCTAACAATTACTTTATTCATTCCTCTGTGCACAATTATATTTTAAGTTGGAATATCCCATAGTGTGGGTGTAGTGAAGACTAGGAAAGGAAATGATTACATGAAGAAGAAAATACTTTGCACTGTCTATAGATGTATTTGGAAACAAGCAATCCCCATTGCTGTTCTACACTGAAGGTTTAAATGTTCTGGGACTTTTCTGCCTTTTTCATACTTCTCTATACAAAACAAAAAGACTTAGAATGGTTATTTGTCACTTTGGACATTTTATTCTGAAATGCAGGCAGCTGCTAAGCAAGTAACACAGACAATGCTTTTTTTTTTTTTTTTTTTTTTTCAATCATTGCTCCAGTTGTACTCATTTCAAGGATTACTGAAATTTTTTAAAGAATTGTTCAGACTGGGGGGGTTTATGAAGATCAGATAAGGTATTGCATATGGATGCATTTTAAAGCTGTATTTTAAAAATCAATATGACAATGCTAAATATTTTAGATTATTGATCAATATAGAATCCTGTAAGAAAGATTGATAGAGGAAGGGAGGGAATAAGCAAAGTAGGAAGGAGGAAGGGAGGAAAATGAGAAAGAATATTGGACATTAGTGATGCATATACACTTTTTCAAACTAAAATCAAAGGAAAGCACAACAGTAGATACTCATTGGGAACCACAATCAGGAACCAGAAATAATTCAGAAAACAATTTTCTCAATTTTATAATTGCTCATTCCTGGTTTTATTTTTAACCAAACTCTACATAATTATATGAACTATTCACCAGTCCAAACCCACAAAGCTTAGTATCACTTGGTGTGTATTTAGATTTTATGGGCATATGATCTGTGAGCATTGGCATGGATCATGTATGTCACTAATTAAGCAGATGAGAGCCCAGAGCAAAGGTTCATGGGATATATTTTCTGAGGCTGATGGAAAGAAGTTCTTAAAGAAATAGCTATTTATGATTCTGTCTAAATACAATGAATACATGAAATTTAAAATTGAGTTTAAATAAGTGCATTACTATGTTTATATCATCATTATGGTTTGTGGCTATTTTAAAGCCTTTTAAAAATTTAATCTGCATAGCTTATTGAAAAACGATAACCGAAAACAACATGAACTGTGATATATAATTAGGTAAAAGTGTGATAAAATGAAATATCCCAAACCACCACATTTCATTAAGGGGCAGCTATAAGATGCAGCTATGAAGGACACACTTTGGTCTGTCCACAGAAATATAAAAACCGCCATTTCAATGAATTGGGCAATAGGATCACTTTTCATGTATGAGTGCAAAGGATCACACAGGGGAATCTATGATTTTCCCAGCTTCTTGCCTTGGTATACTCTATAGGCTTCACTGCAGAGCGGAGATTATAATGGTTTAGACCATAGATGTTTGGGTTAGTTGAGGATACAGAAATGAAATATGAAAGAGATGAAGCTATACAAAGAGAACTTCAAAAATCTGCAGTGAAGGTGAACCCTCCTACTTTGGCTGAATTCTGAGTCTTTCAGTCATTCTAAAGGGCCATCAAAGCCGAGAAACACTGTCAGGAAAGCACTATTCTGAGCAATTCCAAGAATATGTTTTGAAGGAGTATTTTCATTTCCAGTATCCAGAGGAAAAAAAAAATTAATAACCTGAAGTCACCATTAGAATCTTGATAATGATGTTGGTTCACTGACATGAATAAGAGGTCATAGATCTAACTGAACATGTCTTAGTTACAATATATAAAGGAATCAGACTAATTCTAAGTAACTATACTGTATGCCCCAATATCCTCAAAGAGAAGAACTGCTGAAATTGATCAAATAAGGCAGACTCTATTTGCTCTAATTTGTCCAGCAGAATCTGCTAGACTTGTGAGTAACATTATCTTTGATTTCTCAGCTCCAACCAAATTTCTAACCAAATAAATCTGCATGGATAAATTTAGTTAATATTATATGGAATAGTAAATCCAATCTGCTAAACTCAAGTAGCTCATAGAATTTTGAGAAAGGTAAGGTCATTGGCCCCTTAAGATCCTGGATTTAAAGGTGTTTTCTTATACAGAAATATGTAACTGAAACCAAAGATGTGTGACCTCTTTTGAAGTGTCCAATAGCAGTAGTGAAGCATTAGAAGATCTATTAAGATGTCCAAGTGTCACCTTTACAGAAGAATTCTCATATAGATATGAGAATATGTATTGCTCTGATCGGCCCCTCTTCCACACTACTTAACATTATGTGTAAGGTAAAGATAACTTTCTCTTTTACTAACAGTTTTCTGTATCATAAGTAGCTACACATGATCTCTAAGAATGGTACAATGCTTGAGTAAGACTTCAGGAAGTGATTATGGAGAGTCTTAGAATGGAGTGAGTTTTCTTTCTGGAAATGAGAGAGAAAAAATCTATCTTGTGTAAAGGTTGGGGTTAATAATATATTTGGAAAAGTTCTAAGAGTATGTTCACCTCCTGTGCTCACCACTTCCATAGCAGAAGTATACTTTCCTGACTCATTGATATTATGTTAGGCTAAGGGACATATGTTATCTGAAATGCTTTGGCAGTAGGGATGGTGTTTATGCCTTTAGTGAGACTTTCAGAGGCATAACAAATTTTGGTTTGCCTTATTAGGAATTGAAGAATCCTTAATGAGATGAATCCAGGTAACTACTGTCTCTTTGGTTTTGGATCACCAGTAAGCCCTGAGGAGCAAAATCATTAACCTAAAGAAACATATGAAAGGTGGCATCCTGACAGCTGGCATGCAGACCAAGTGATTGTTGTATTGATGGTTGTAGATGGATGTCACAGGCATTTTGTGGTTATATAACATATATTATTATCATAAAATTACTAGGACATCATCATTCTTGAATTCTTTCTACCTTAAGGTAGGTAGACTTAGAAATTCAAAAAGTTTTTTTGTAAAATCTCATCATATAAACTGTATAAAGTGAGTATTGCAAAAGAAAATCATGGATAAACTCACAAGCATGTTGAAAAATTTGAGAGACAAATTGTATATATGTTCTTGGCTCAAGTGAGCTTCAAATTCATTGTCCTTGCCAAATAAGATATTAACACATATGTCTTCTTTTACTTCAGGTAAATTTGGGAAATTGAAGGATATGGTTTCATTTTCAGAGGGGTCTTGAATGGTAGGGATGCCTCATAAGGTTGTGAGAAATAGTACATGCCAGAGTATATGGCAATGTGTGTGTGATACCACCATTTTATTCTTTTAAGTGGGGTCTCTCATGAGCCTAAGACTCTCCTTGTGGGCTAGGATGGATGTCCAGCCAACTCCAGAGAAATACTTATTTCTGTCCTCGGTCTTTGCTACTTTGTATGTTCTTCTTTGTCTCATGTTTGATCCCCCAGGTTTCACCTTCTAACACTAGCTATGAAAGAAAGGATGTAGGGAAAGAGACAGAGAGGGAGAAAACAAAAGACAGAAAGACAGATACAAAAAGAGAGAGAGAGAGAGAGAGAGAGAGAGAGAGAGAGAGAGAGAGAGAAAGAGAGAGATCCCTGCATCTCATTTTTTCCTTTTGTTTGTTCTTTGACCATGACTCCTAAAAACTGCAGTCATCCATCCTAAAGACTAACAACCACTGACTGACTGACTGAGTTTGAGTTTATTGGGGCATATGTATATGATATATATATATATATATATATATATATATATATATATATATATATATTCTTCTCTGAAAAGTTCCCAGAATTCCAAATGGCACACAATTGCAGAAACTATCTGCAACTGATAAAATCATGCCTTGGCTAAAGCACGAGACAAGTCACCATCAGCTACTGTGGTCAGTCGGAAGTAGCCCCATATTTCCACATCTGGGATTAAAATGAAAGCACATTCTTTTAATAGTTCTGTGTTTTTTTAAAGAAATTAAAATTCCTAAATTGTCACTCCATGTTTCTACATCCACAGAGCTAGGATTACAAGTACAAACATCCTATAAACATCCATGCATATATTTGACACAAACTCTTAATTATTGCAGCTCATTTTTCTCTGTAGCCATAGCTTTGCTGCTGTACCATCAAAGTTCATTCAGCAGCACACCACTGCATACTGACCTTTCTCAGGGTATCTGGTAATATAGATGTGGTGAACATCTGATATCTGACATGGTTTGCACTTTATTACAATGTCACTCCTGATATCTTGGTTGTCAAGCTACTGAATTCCTTAACCACACCTGGATTTGTCATCATAAATGGGAGATATGTAAATTCTACATGTGAAGTTAAAGAAGCTGGTAGAAATATGAGGTTAAATGTGAAACACGTGAATTTTAATTCTGTAGGCCAACAGTAAACATCACAGCTTGAAGAAAAACTACTTGCTCATCTAAGTCTTACTAAATCCAGATGTTACAGTCCTATACCTTGAGGTCCTGTACTGTAAGTCCTTAGTGCCTCTGCTGCTCGATCCAACCTTTCCTGTACCCACTAAGTATACAGAATGCTGATAGGCCACAATCACAGAATGAACCACAA